>JADRCD010135049.1:0-27843 GCA_019843815.1 Montemys delectorum | reverse complement strand
AAGGAGACAGTCCAAATTCAAGGCCTTACTGGGAACTGTGGAGGACAGAGTGGCTGATACAGAGGGGCAGAAAAATTGGTAGATAGATTGGTGGGAGGATGGGTGGGTGGGTGGATAAGTGGGTAAATTGATGGAAGAAATAGATGGATAGATGAATGGGGGTAGATGACATGAATGATAGGTAGATGGTATAAAGATGGACAGATGGGTGGGTGGGTAGGTGACTAGATGGATGGATGGATAGATGGATGTGTGGGTGAGTGGGTAGATGGGTAGCTGGATGGGTAGGGTGGGTGGATGGGTAGATAGGCGGACGGGTAGGTGGGTAGGTAGATAGATGAGTGGGTGGGTGGATATATAGATAGATAGGTAGGGTGGGTGGATGGGTAGATGGATGGGTGGGGTGGGTGGATGGGTAGATGGATGGGTGGGGTGGGTGGATGGATGGATGGATGGATGGATGATAGATGGGTAGATGGATGATGGATGGGTGGATGGGTAAGTGAGTAGATGAATGAGTGGGTGGGTGGGTAGATAGATGATAGATGGATGGAGGAGGATAGTTGGGTGGATGGATAATAGATGTTAGGCTACATACTGCCAAGGCTAAAGCATTTAGTTTCTGCACCTGCCTCTGTTTCTTCCAGTTCTCCATGGTAAGTAATAAGGGCCCTTTCCTTCCACAATGGATGGGGGAATGGGCCCTTTACATGGACCCTGTGGGTCCTGCTGAAGCTGGAGGTTTACAGATGTTATGTATTTGGTTTTTCTACATGAAGTCGATTCTGTATAAGCAGTTTGTTCAGCTCCACGCACTTGGTGGGGTGAAGGGCCTACCTGCCACTTCCCCCTCCTACAGAGCTTTTAGCCAGCACAGCAGACACTGTAGGACTCATTGTGTGTCATGGGCTTAGGCCCAGAAGGTGAGTATATCAGTGGCTGAGATTTCATCTATAATGGAAGAAAACCTGGTGTAGTGGTTTGAATATGTTTGGCCCAGGGAGTGGCACTATTTTGGTGGTATGGCCTTGCTGGAGTAGGCGTGTCATTGTGGGCATGGGCTTTAATAACCTCATCCTAGCTGCCTGGAAGCCAGTTTTCTCTTAGCAGACTTCAGATGAAAATGAACTCTTAGCCCCTTCTACACCATGCCTGGCTGGACACTGCCATGCTTCAACCTTGATGATAATGGGCCAAAACTCTGAACCTGTAAGCAGGCCCCAGTTAAATGTTGTCCTTATAAGAGTTGGTTTGGTCATGGTGTCTGTTCACGGCAGTAAAGCCCTGACTAAGACATCTGGGGATAGGGGATAATAAAGTGATATACCTAGGTTTCTACCTGGAAGTTTGGTTTAAGCAGAGTGTCCCAAGCTTCAGGACTGCCTCTGGTACCACACATGGGTGGGAAAGGTTCAGGAGGACCAGAGAAGGGCCAGGCTGCTCTGGGGTCTCCGTCCCACTAGTTGGAAGCATTGGGGTCTCTTCTGCATTTCTGTTCTCTTTGATGTATCTACTCAAGGTAGCTTTCTCCTGACACTATCCCCAAGAGCTTAATGGGACCAGTGGGTCACTGTGTCAATCTGATGATGTGCTGAGCCCTGTACACTTAAGTCAAGCACCAGGACCATGGCCTCTCCTTCTAAGGTATGTGCTTTAAGTATAGCACATGCCTGGCTCTGCTTCTGGAGCTGGTTAGCCAATGGGTGAGAACTGGATGTGGGGGTGGACAGATAGGTTGATGGATGGATGGGTGAGAGGATAAATGTTAGGTTGGATAGATAGGTGGATGGATAGATGGATGGATGGGAAAGGGAGTGGGTAGGTGGGTGAATGGATGGGTGGCTGACTGGTGGGGTAGCCAAGTGTACTCACCCAAGGCTACTGGTATAGGTCTTGCCCAGGACACAGTCTTCAGGAGGGGACAAGGGGTTGAACCAGAAGTTGGCGGAGCACTTGTTGGCAGTGGACTCTGAGGAAGATGAGCGCTCAAACCCGTAGTCACTAAGAAGGGAAAGCTGGGTTAAAAGGTAAGATTAGAGGTAGCAGCTAGGGTGGAGAACCTTACACCACAGGTCTAGATGTGTCCATCTGTGGCGACACGGGTTAATTTACAAGTTTGTTCCAAAGGAGAACAGATTGAACATACTAGCTCCATTCCAGACCAAGGAGGCTCAAAAATAAAGTGGAGCCTGGAAGGCTTCCAGGGGCAGGTGAGTAACTCTCAAAGGATGCCAGGGAGAGAGAGGTGCAGCCAGAGTCAGCTGCCCTGGAAAGGACACAGGAGACCTGACTGTGGGGTGCTGAGTAGAGAGTGTGAGGCAGGTTGGGGGTGGAGGCTTTGCAAACTACATTGTCATAGGGCAGTGGGTCTTGGAGTAGAATGAATCCTAGAGAGCGGAGAGGGCTTGGTGAGTGTAGCTTGCTCCTATGATGCCCTAAGGTAGAGGTGACGGTGTGGGTCTGGAGACTAGCCTTCCTTGAAGGACACTGTGACCTGTGCTCTGGTTTTGGGGGAAAGGTCATTATGAGACAGAGTGCTGGAGGAGCCAGGAGGGAGGGGGCAGTGCCCACCAGAGGAAGTCGGAGTCCCGGCACTTGCACACACGTGATGTGAGTGCTGACGTGAAGCTCCTCCCCTTGACACACCAGGATGTGGACTTTCTCTTCCGGAAACTTCTCTGCTGGCCCATGATACAGTGATCACCCTGTAGCAAGAACACTAGGGTGAGGAACCCACCGAGGATGGCGACAGCTGTCACTGGCTTGTCCTGTGGCTCCTGCCCTGGGGGGCAGCTGGGGTGGGGGTATTTGCCTCCTTTGACAAGCAGGGAAACTGAGGTCCAAAAGAACTTGACATGTCAGTCAACTGGCTCAGCTTCCCTCATCTTAAGCACTATGGCTGGCCCTTGGTGATCACAGAACAGCTGGGCCAACAGGGGCCAGGTGTGTGAACATCTGGAGATGAGCCATGCCTGGAGGGCTTCTGTGGACACACAGGAGATTCTTGGAACCACA
This sequence comes from Montemys delectorum, assembly GCA_019843815.1. Lineage (NCBI taxonomy): Eukaryota > Metazoa > Chordata > Mammalia > Rodentia > Muridae > Montemys > Montemys delectorum. Next base: position 24,828 of record JADRCD010135049.1, on the reverse strand, counting down.
CTGCCCTGATCCCAATAACAGAGCCCCCTGGTAGTGATGGAGCAGGGCTGGCGGGGATTCTGGAATCTTCCCAAGGCACATTTGAGCACTTTCTTGTAAACTGGTTTCTGCAGAGAGCTGTTGAGTCTCTAGCCAGATCATCCTCCGTGTGTGAACTCTCTATGCTGGATCTCTACATACAGAGATATCTGGCCCCCGGCTGACTTCAGTTACTCTTCTAACTAGCGGCTCAGTCGGAGTCCCTGACCCCAAGTGTATCCTCTTAGGAATTTTCCATCTTCCTTGGCTACAAGTCTCCATTTGCTATTCTGATTCCCTGGTCTTTAATAAAGTCCTCTAGGCTGACCACAGTTTCAAAAGGTGCCACTAAATCACACCTACTCACAGTCCTCCGGTACCCCATGGAGGTGTCAGCTTCTCTGGGGTCCTGTGCTCAACCCAAGGTGTGAAGGCTAGATATTGATGATGCACTATGACATAGGACAGTCTTAGACCCTGATGCCATATAGTCTTTGCCCATTTCCCCATAAGCAAAAAAGTCCCAAATTGTATCATGGAGCCCTCCTGGCTGAGGGGCTCAGGCCTTGCAGGTGCTAGGGTCGTGGAGAGCTGCATATCAGAGCAGCTGCAGGTATGAGGATGGCCCACAACATCCTTGAGTGAAAAGAGGTTGGCACCTGTGAGATGCCCTGGGAGAGAAAAGGGCCCTGTGGCTGCAGGTTCATGGCCCACCTGGAGGTCAGTGAGGTCCCAGGAGCTGTAGTCATCCTCGACACACTGCCGGGGGAAGGAGGGCCGGAAGTCCACCTTGACTAGCTCCCAGTCAGAGCGGAAGCTGATGTGACCAAAGACCCTGAGGGGATAAAGAAGGAAAGCCACTTTAGATTGGCCCTTCCTGGATAACCAGACATTCAGGTTCCCTGTGCCACCACCTGTGATGCCTCTCCTGTTCAGTAGGATTCAAGGATGTGACACTGGCCTTGGCCTGATGTCATCACCCTCAGAGTGATTGCTGTTTGTGGCTTGCTGATTGTACTAGAGCAGGTCATCCATCTAACCCATGCAATCCCCTTTCTGCCAGGAGTAGGCTCCCTGCCTTCTTGGCTGTCACAGACTCTTCCAGAGCCTACATACCAGGCCTTGCACTTGCTTTGTGTGAGCAGGAGCCACGTCCCGTATTATCTGGGATCTCCTTGCCTTTCTGCTGGCCTCCGTTGCCTACCATGTGGGATTGGTTCCAGGCTGTTTACCCAAGACAGGGCTGGCACTCCAGAGAGATAAGCCATTATAAGGCTTGGACACTGGATGATGGGGTCGTGTGACAGTGTAATGCATCCCACTGAGCAGAGGGAGGGACAGAGGGAGGCCAGCCACACAGGAAGCACCATGATGCATGGAGGCTCAGCTTGATGACCTGAGACGAGTGTCTCACACTGGCTTCGGCTCCTCTCATCCAACTGCCCTGCCGACCATGGGTGGACTTGTCTCAGGGAGCCTCTGTTCAGATGGGTGTCACCTTGACAGACAGCTGGAGATGGGGTTCCCACATTTCTGTCCATCTCTTTAGGGCTCACTGTATCCTGTGAGGAATGCATGCTGATCGTCCCAGATTTCAGAGGGGGAGCAGATTAAGGAAGGGCCCCACCCAGGGTGGTACCTTGTACCTGGGGCTGGCAAGCTCACCCTTGTGAGGCTTGGCCTGCGACATAACCAGTTAGCCTGCATGTGATAGCCTAGCATCTCCTGTATAATGTCCCGTACTCTGCATTCTGAGCTCAAGCAGGGAAGCAGGTTGGTCCCCTCTCTGTATGTCAGTTCCTGTCTGTAAAGAAAGCCCAGACCTCAGTTCCTACTTTGAGCACCTCTTATCTAGTTGAACGGTCCTAGCAGGAGAGGCCAAAGGGCCACTGACTACTTGGCGGAGAGCAGGAAATGTGGGCCATGCCGTAGAGTGTATTGCTGGCTCCGCCCTAGGGATGGCCTGCAGCCCCGCTAGGCTGAAAGTCCTCATAGTACAGCTCAGGGCTGGGACCCTCTGTCCTGTGCTGTGCTGTGGGCAGTCCTGACAAGGTAACTAGGCAGCTTAGATGTGACCTCTGGGTGGTGGATGAAGATAAAGGTTCCGTAAGGGTGGGGCTCTGTCCTAGGCTCAGACGGAAAGGCTTTTCATTCTGCCAGCCTGTTTCCCTTCTAAGGCACGTGAATGATCTCCGTGCCCACTGAAATTGGAAGCTGTTTGAAGACGCAGCCTCGTGAAAGGCTCCGTAGGAACCTTGTGGCGCTGTTTAAAAACTTAAAACGTGAATGCTCCTGCCTGTGAACTTTGCAGCTTTCCCTGGATGAAATGCCAGCTGCAGGGATGAAAGCTGCACTGGGGACCAGACCCGGATCTGAGGACCTTGGCTGCACAAAGCACGTATGTCCCAAAGCAGCTACAAAATGCAGAGTACAAGATGAAGTGAGGTGGAGGAGGGGAGGGGACACGCTGAGAGCAGAAAGCACCCCAATGGTGGGGCCGGGCTGGGGAAGCGGAGGCTTAGGAACCCTGCCAGCTTGCTAGAGTTCTGAGAGCTGTCAGGGCTGTTGCCTTTGTTGCTAGCCCTTGCTTTGTAGGTTCAGCCCTGCACATTGTTCAACCTCCTTGCAAAGAGACCAAGGGACCAGGCTGAGTCTGCCCCAGCCCAGGCTGTCAGACTTCTTCACCTGCTTCTCTTGACAGATACCAAGCACCATATCCCTGACCTCCCCTGCTGTCTCACAGCACAGCCTTCACTCAGACTGTCCACACAGACTGGGGAGGCAAGAGCTGGGGAATGCCTGGCAGGTCACAGTCCTTGGAGGACCTGACCAAGAACAACTTGCATGCCTCCCAGGCTGCTAAGTAGAGGGAGGCTGGGACTAGCTTAGTCTTCTATGCCTGGTGCTCAGCTCTTCTTGGATGCATATACTACCTGTGTCCTGCAATAGGGCTTGCCCTGGCTTTCTGTTAGCCACTCAGGAAGGAAGATGTGAGGCCAGCACCACAGTGGACTTTTCTCACTGCAGCCTGACTGTGGGGGAGGAATTTTATGGCTCCTGGGGGTCATGGATAGTCTGTATGGGTTCCAGGGGGGCTGTGGTCTCTCCATGGGGGCACTGGGATGCTCTGTGGGGTTCTGTAAGGGTTATGGATGCTCCATGGATACTTCAGGGAACTCTCTGAATGCTCCCTGGGGCCCTGAGTGGGGAAAGGCATGTACGCCACGTCACCTCTCCAGCTTTCTTCCTGCAGTCACTGGTCAGTGCAGGCAGAAGATGTTCCTGCTGGTCAGGGTGAGAGGAGGAGCCACTGGCCTAGTAGCAGGAAGCAGAGGCCCAGTCCGAGGCCACGATAGAGACCAGTCATCCTACGGGGTGGCTCTGACTGGGGTCTTCCTCATACCTGTCTGTTTTCACCCACGTCCGGTCACACACACACACTCACGTCATGACCAGCGTCTCGTCCCCTGGCTCGCTCAGCAGCCCATCCACGAACACGGAGGTGCTGGTGAAGTTGTGTGTGCTCCAAGTGTGGCCCTCATCCACGCTGAACCTGTAAAAGGCCACCAGTGTCCACAGAGCAGCTTGTCTTATTCCTCTCTGCGATGCTCTACCCCCAGGCCTGACTCCTATCCACCAGAGACCAGTTCTGGGACATGTCAACTCCTAGGCCACAGCTGAACCAGAGCCTCCCTCTCTCAGGTGAGACCTCAGCAGATACCTGGCAGCCAGGTGGCATCCCTGACTAATTAGCAATGCGATGGACCGGTACCCTAGACATATCATTGGGGTACCACACAGGCCCTGTGCCCATGAATAGCAGGGTCAGCCGAGCCTTAGAAACACCCAGTGATAGCATGCAAGGCTGGATCCCAGCTCAGGGTTCCTCTGTCAGTGACATGTTAGTGTTACAGTGATACCACCTCCTAGGATACACACCTCTTTTTTCCCCACCCTAGGCTAAACTGAAACTGGCTGGCTAGAAGTTTCTTAGCTCTGCCTCCTAAATACCAATGTTACCCTATCCTCAATTTGTCAGCTATCTGAAGCTTCGGTTGAGCCCACTCTTAACTGGGCACCTACTGGCTTCCTTATCTGCACTCCTGGCTCCATTCTCTACTAACAGTTTCTTGCTGATATTTAGGGTATCTCTCTGGAATCCTGAGCCCCCAACACCCCTCCAAGTTACCCTGACTAGGCTATGTGTTATTATTATTATTTTTTTTATCCTGAAGGCAACATGGTCCATCTCTGGGGCATCTCAGAGAGTGGGGAGACATGGGTCGCCCCAGTATTAGGATCCCAGGGAACTGTTTTGGTCGGCTGTGCCCTCTGCCCACATGTCCACCCTCTGGCCCATGCTCTCACTTGAGGATCTTCAGGGGGATGGAGGTGTCCTTGATGGCAGCGATGACGCCACCGTGGTCCAGGTACAATACATGGTGCTCTTCCTCAAAGACCTGCGGGGTGACGTACATTCTCAGCTGAGACAAGGCTAGCAGAGCTGGGTCGGGAAGAGATATTAGTTCCTCGACACCCCCATTATCACCCCCGACTTAGTGCATGAGGAATAAGTGGGGTCTGGTAGACAGTGGCCATTTCTCCATCCTGAGGGATGGAGGAAACGGGGCTGTGTACACTCACCATCCTGCCCACAGGAACTCAGGTCAGCAGATGGCTCAGCAGTGGGGGAAGCACAGTATGCTCAGATCTGAGGTCAGGGTGAGCCTCAGGCCTATGTGGTGTATAGTGACAGAGCCTGGGTCCTTAATACCACTGCCACCAGGTGGGTGTGGCCAGAGCTGGCTCCCTGTAGTCCCAGCTTCACTAATCCACATGCGCCATCATCCTTTCCAGCCAGGGAGCCACTGGAGGCCGATGACTCTAAGCCATTTGTGGCCATCTCAGTGGAGGTCTGAGTTGGGTACCAGGGGTCCTAGCATCCAGTGACTACATGAATGAATGGCCACCATATGGATGAATTAATGAATGGATGTTCTAAGGATAAATGAGGAATGCCCACTGAGGGTTTGGTGGGGGAGGCAAAGATATCTTGATAGGAAGGATAACTATGTTGGCCACAGCCATATGCTGATATCCTGGGGCAGGTACCATCTTATAGATAGGAAGTAAGGACATACCAAGGCCTCACAGTTAGGAGTGGCAGAGCCAGGCATGGCCATCAGTCATTCCAGAGTACTTCAGTGGACTGGCACACATGGGGTAGAGTGTATCCACAGACACTGTGAATGAGGGCCCTGCTGTCTAGACCACATCACCTTCCCTCTCCTCTAGGTAGTGGTTGCTACACTTGATCTTAGCCAAAAGGCCGAGAAGCGATAGGTAGTAGTTGCTATCCCTCCTGCTATGGGTGCTGGAGGTGCCAGGGCTCAGGAGGTCAGAGAAGAGCTCAGGGAACTAATAGTTATCTCCTAAGATATCAGTGAGCTGGCTCCTGTGAATGCTTCTATCACAAGCAAGGTGACCTGGGCCAGGGAAGAAGGGAGGAGCATTGTGGAGCAGGCTAGATGAATGGACATAGTCCAAGCTAGGTAAGACGTGAGAATGGGCAGAACAGCTGCTTCCAGATGGGTGAGGCCAACCCATACCAGCCTTGACTGGAGTGGAAAAGGTCCTGACTCTAACAAACTAGCCCAACAGTAAGCCGGTTGGAGACAATGTCTGAGAAATTGCCAAGAAAGCCTCTGACAGTGCCCACACTGTGGCTCTCAGCACCTTCAGCAGCCCCTGGGGTGCAGGGCCGTGGGGACACAAACCTATCCCTGGCTCAGACTTTTTCTGTTCCTTCAGAGTCCTAGCAGGGTCTTAGAATGCTGTTGGTGAGATCCTTGGTCACTCCAGGAAGTTCAGGGTCTTTTATTATCTAGGTTTTCAGACAGATCTTGCTCTGCAGAACAGGATGGCCTTGAACCTTCATAAGAGTCTCCTTTCCCTGTCTCTCTGAAGCTGGTGTTACAGATGAGTGTCACCAGGCCTGGCTTCAAGCTGTGTCACTCCGCAGGAAAATGTATGTCACTATACACTCTGGCCCATCTCCATCTGTGTGGCCTCTCTGACCAGGGAGGAAACACCACAGCAGCCCTAAAAGCCCCATTGGTCTGAGGCTGTTGATAACTCCATCTTCCAGCAGCACAGTCTTCCTCTCCGACTATAGCTGCCTACAACCACAATATGCATCTGTTTTTCCCTGACACACACATGCATGTGCATGCACACACATGTGCACACAGGTGTTGCCCAATCAGGCATCTCACCTGTGAACCCAGGCTGTCCCCTGGTAGGGACACTTGCCCTGTAACACTGATCTTGAGGTCTCTGAGTTAAACCTAAGCAGGCTGCTTCACAAAAGTGATTCCCTCAAATGTCTATAAAATGAGGAAGCCCTTTGGTGCTGCCATCAGTGAAGGTGGACAGACGGTGACCTTTAAGAACCTCAGAGCGGCTTCACCGGCTTCCGTGAAATAGAAATATTTAATGCAATAAATCTCTTCTGCCCTTTACAGATGCCTTGCTTGTTGCATCTTATTAAGAGAGCAGTGGCCTTACACCTCAACGTAGGTGAGCTCTGTAAGCAAGGATGAATGTTTGATGTCTCCCAGGGGATGTGACTCCATGGCCAGGCATTGAGAAGATGTCCTGGGAACAGGACTGGTCTGCAAGACACCTGGCTCAGGTCATCTTCTCAAGTGCTTATAGCCAAACCACCCCTGGACCAACTGAGCTGGGATCCCATCCACCCCAGAGAAGTGGTCAGCCTCTGTTTCATGGAGCAGGGCTCTCCTGAGAGATGCATGGGGTGGAAACCCGCAGCTTCTATGTGTCTTGGGCTCTGTGGGACCTGTCAGACCTCCTGCCAGTGTCCTCACTCTTTCTGTGTTAGAGGTTGAAGACAGGCAACATTCCTCTAACCAGTGGCTCTCACATCCATGTGCAGCTGTGAGTGGGAGCTGCACAGGATCCGGCTGTTGAGGCAATGGCTCCCACAGGTAGGTTTTCCTCATTTCCTTTCCCTCCTTTGTCATCTTGGGCCACACAGTTCTTCCTTCTAGCAACACACAGGATGTCCCCCAGGATCCTAAACCTGCCTTTCTTACATCCTCTTCTTTATTTATGTGTCTGCAGTCTCTCTTTCTCTTGGTCTAAAGGAGCTCAAAGCCAAGTAGGAAGTAGCCATGTGGCCTTCATTCCCCCTTTTCAGATGTCCTCAGGGACACACCTGGCTGTGAAGTGAAATGCCCAGCAGAAGCCACAAAGCATTGGGCAGATGGTCCCACCCCCAACTGGCCCCACCTCCTGGATAGGTTCTAGCCCTCAGCAGAAGCCTCAGGCAGCTTCTGAAGTGATGGGGGCTTCAGACACCTGGCTCAGGAGTCTAGAGAGCCTCTGTGAAAGAAGGGGTACAGGACAGATAGAGTCCTGGAGGGCTGAAGGACTCCAGGTACCTTTGTCACCTTACCTGCCTCCAGGTGTGCCCGCAGTCAGATGTGATGTACATTTCCTCTTTATACTCCACCAGCTGTGAGCCCAGGTTACCTGACCAATAGAAAAGGCTGTGTTGCTCTAAGACCAGGCAGATATCCCCAACCAAGAGCTGAAAGTCCCCAGAAAAGGAAGCTATGCCGAGGCCTATATTTCTACCATAGTCACCTACAGCAGGCCCCTGTCTGCCTTTCTTTTCAGGCAGAGGCCCTGCTGTGGCTATGGGGCTTGAGCTGATCCCCTCTGGATAGAAAGAACTCAACCCAGATGAGCCCAGTGCAGGGCTCTAGCCTCAGCTACAAGGTGGACAGGCTCAGGGGCTTCAGAGTGCCAACAGGTGCTACCTGAGATAAAATATATGAAGATGGATCAGGGTCAGGCCTAAGGTTATGAGCCAGCTAGGGCAGCATGGGCTTGTGGTCCCTGGGATGTGTGAGGGCTGCATGTGTGTTTGAGGACTAAGTGCCCTGGAGACCAAAGCACAGAGGGAGGCCGGAGTGTATCTGAGCAAAAGGCAAGCACATAGCAGATGCACATTCAGTTCCTATGGAAAGCACAATTGTCATGTGAGGGAGATGAAACAGGCATCAGGGGCTGTACCCTAGCCCGGGTTATCTCCTGGCAGACAGCATCCCATCCAAGATGCAGGCCAGCCCAGCCCAGAGAAGCTATCCCATGTGGGATGCTACAGAAGGGATGGGGACTTCCAGTGAGGAACATAGTCCTGTAGGCTCACAGTTTGGGGCACGTATGGCTTCACCAACTGGACCTAGTTTCCCCAGAACCCCACCATGGCCTAGAGCACAGGAGCTTCTTGATGAGTCCGCTGGCTGCATCAGGTAGATGTCATCCACCTAGCTGCCTCCTTCTCCATCTATCTATCCATCGAATTCTCCATCTACCTACAAATCCATCCATCTATTTACCCACCCACCCACCTACCCTCCTTATATACTCATCCATCCACTTGCCCATCCTTCCATTCCCGCAAGCGTCCACCTACTCATTTATCTCCCCATCCACCCACCCATCTATCTATCTGCCCATCCATCCATGTACTTACTTACATACCTACCTATCTAGCCCTGCCCCCTCTACCAATGTCACATTCATCCTTAGGACTTCCAGGGGAGATGCACCTCCTCAGAGGAGATGACGCCACCTCTAACAGACAGAACATGGCCCCAGACCATGGCTTCCAGCTCCCACCCATGAGAAAGGAGCCTCTGTCAGGCTGTAAAAACTTCTGTAGCTACCCACCTGCACCCATGATGAGGCCAGGAGCAGTGTCCTTGGTGTGTACTGTGCCTGACACATAGGGGTTGTCTGCCCAGCGCAGGTGCAGGTGCAGGTGGCAGTCCGGCTGGTGAGGAAAAAGGAAGAACGGTCAGCATGTGAGAGTGACTGAGGAAAGCCAGTTCTGTGGCCAGATCTGCCCCTCTGGCCTTTGTCAGTGAGTGCTGGGTAGGAGTGACTTGGAAGAATGAATGGAAGGTGGGAAGCTGTGCTCAACAGGGTGATGGGGACAAAGGTTGAGGATGGCTTCAGCAGGAGCTCCCTGGAGCCTAGAGAACCTAGGAGTGCAGTATGGACCAGCCAGGCACTATCTGCTGGAGAACAGAGACCAGAGGTCTGAGAAAGGGCTCCCAGGGGGCTACGTCTCCTCCAAGAGAGGGGCCTTGTAGCCTGGATTCCCCTCAGGATGGGCTTCCCACACATAGATAGCTGTGTGATTCTTGGGGTCTGGGCAGCCCTAGCTTTCATTCATTTACTCATCCATTGATTCATTCTCCTATCCAGAATCTTTACTGGGCACCTTGGCTTGAGGCCCCATTTATTGGCTTCCAATAGTCCTGACCTGTTAGGCTAGCCTAAACTCTGCATGGGTCAGAGGTGCAAGCCCTCTGAAGCTGTCCAGAGTGTGGCCAGGCTATAGAGGTAAACAGGAGCCCATGGATCTTGTACAGCAAGCCCAAGTGTTTACAGGTAAGGTGGCTGGCAGGTGAGTTATCCATTTCTGCCCCTCCCATATGCGGGAGCTGGCAGATCCTCTTCAGAATTGTCTACCAAATTAAAGCTTGCATCGTTCGGTGGACAGAGAGCAGCGGCTGACACAGCTTCAGCTCTGTCTAGATGTACTTCTGACATACTGGTCCTTCTGAATACGTATGTTTCTGTGGCTTCCATTAAGAACCCAGACACCAACAGATTTAAGCCCATTTCCCATTCATCCTGTTAGATGAGATCTGATCAGGACTAGCGAGATGATGTGGTGGGTAAAGTGCTTGGCATGAAGACTGGAGTTCAATCCCTGACATGTCTGTGAAAGTTAGGCACAGTTGCATGTATCTGAAGCCCTAGGGTAAGGGGTTGGGAGTGGAGACAGGCAGATCTTAGGGCTTTTCTGGCCAGCCAGTATAACCAATTGTTGACCTCCAGGCTTAGTGAAGGGACTCTCACAAAATAAGACTGAGAACAATAGAGGGAGACAGTCCATTAACCTTTGTTTTGGGCATGTGCTCACACATGTTATCACACACACACACACACACACAAAGAAATCTGATCAAATATCCCACTATATAAGTATCTATTTCCCCATGGCTAGAGGGAGACATACCCAGACAAGCCAGTCAGAGAACTGGGAGCCAATGCATGGCAGCAGAAAAGTCCCATCCGCCTGTCCCTGGCTCAGGGACAATGTCAATACAAGCACCAAGACCACGACAAAGAACCCAGCTGTTCCTGGGTGGCATGGCTCCAGGCAGACCTTACATCCTTGAATTTCCAGGAACCTTGCCACTGCCATCTGACCCCTGAGCCACACAAGGCTGAGAGAGAATTACACCGTCAGCTCTGAGGGCCTGGACTTGGCCACCTGTCAGTTCTCTAGATGGAAGCCACAGCTGCACAGGTGGGAGCCAGGGCTTTGGGCTGTCGCTTGGTGCATCTCCGGCCTGCTGACTCCCAGGTACTTTGCTTTGGTCTCCAATGGACTCTCTGCTTGCCTGGGCCACTTGGCATCTTTCTCCTCCTCCCATCATCTTTTGGGTCCCCTGGACAGAAATCTCACAGAGGCTGCCTCCTCACCAAGCTGCATAATTGCAGACAAGAACCATCTCTTAGCTGAAAGTTGCTTTGGCGGAATAAATATGGCTTCATGTCCCCAAAGATGATACAAAAATTAGTCTTTCATAGCAGCTCTGGGACCAAGAGGGCTTCTTTATAAGTGGCAGGTGATTCATGCCTCATGCCGGTGGGCAGGGGTCGTGGGCTTTCCGCATCTACAGTGAGGCCTGAAGAAGAGGCCTAAGAACAGAGTGAAATAGAGATCTCGGGACAGATAGACTCCATCCCTGCTCTTTAGGGCAGCTCGTACTCAATGGGCAGCTAGTAGTCACTAGGTGTGGAAAATGCTGTCTTTAGTGGCACCTGTCACTCTATACTCTTCCACTGTCACTTGCAAGCCCTCAATAACATTAAGCAATATGCAGAAGCAGGCTTGAAAGTCCCTCTGCTCCTGCTGTCCCATGGACCTCTGCTACCATGGGGGGGGTCACAGGAGCACAAGTTTGGTGTGAGCGCAGGTATGAGTGGCAGATACCAACTTAAATAAGTGACTCTCCCGCCTGGGGTCATCTGGACAAGGGCTGTGGAGCTGAGAGTAAGGGAGAGGCTAGGGTGGGGCAGTTTCTCACACTTGTTCATGGACAAGAATGATGCCCATGTTTCCCTCTGTGTGTATCCCCACGCCTAGCAGAAACCGGCGGCTCATGTATCTCAAACGTGTCCTGGCAGTGGCAACAGGGTAGGCACTCGACAGGGTAGAATATCTACCGGCTGGCAGTTGGTGGGCTTCCCATTCATGTCGGTGCTGGGTGGCCTCAGATAATCCCAGTCACGGCCCTTGTTGTAGGTTATGACCGTTGTCACCTTGCCATCCACTTTTTGGTTTGCCAAGAAGACTCCCTTCACCCCTCTGACCTGAGGAGACACAAGAAGGACCATAAGCCTCGACATAGATCACAGAGAGCAACAGTGGCCAGGCATTGCCCCCTACTGAGAACATTGCCTGTGGCTTTATTTCACCCTGGCTGCAGCCTGACACATGGAGACAGACCCTGGGCTCAAATGGGAAAAGTTCTGTCTACTCTAGGGACTGGGTGATCTGTAGGACACTGACTTGTTTACTCAGGACTTCTGACCATCAGATGCCAGGGAGGGTCCTGGTCCCCTGCCTAACCAGTGTATTGATGAAGGGATTCCCCTACACCACCCTTACTCTGGAGCCCAAGATCTCCTCACTTGCTGTGACTATTAGACCTTTATGGAGAGGTCCTGTGCCCCAGCAAATACTTATGGATTTTCTTAGGGCCCCTCAGCTCAATCCCCCAACAAGTCAATTGGTGACAGTGTGACAGTCCCTGTTTGTCCTGGCATGGATGGATAGGGCTCCAGTCTGCCATCTCTTCTCAATTTCTTTTATTTCTTTTTCTGTTTTTCAATTTTCTCAATTTCTTAAGGGGGTCCCCAGCTGAGGCTGTAGCTTCTAAGGGTGGCCACAGAGTTGATTCGTAAGAAAATACAAAAGCCAGCCATTTTGCCATTTTAAATACAGTTCCTCGTAGGAACACTCTATGCTTTAAGCCCTTATTGACAAAATCACTTTCATTGAGTTCTTCTAGGGTGGTATGACAGGTACAGAAATGTTTCTTTTCATCCAAGCCCCACAGCAGAGGGATGTCCACTCCTCATATTGTTGTAGTGTTATTGCTCACAAAGCTCCTCAAAGGACTGGGGCTCAGACAATTGTGTATTTTACTCAGAACTCAGGATTATAATTAGTCTGAAACAGTTAACAAGGGCATTGGTACTCTCTACACTGAGATTAGCACGCATCATCTCATCTGAGTCTGAAAAGTCAGTGCAGTTATTCTCCATGCACACATCTGCAGTGCAGGTAGACAGCTGGCCAGAGATGTGCTGCTATGGATGTAGGAATGAAGCAAGGAATAGGTAGGTAGATGAATGGTGGTCTGGATGAACCATAGATGGAAAGATCTCTGTGGATGAATGGGTAGGTAGATGGATGGGTGAATCAGTGGATGAATGAATGAATGATGGATGGATGGATGGGTGGGTAGGAGGATGGATGAACAGTTGGATATGTGGATGGACTGGTGGATGAATGCATGGATGGTTGGTGGACAGGTAGATGAATGGTTAGATGGACTGATGTGTGGATAAGATGAGTGGATCTCAGATTAATGAATAAATAAGTGAATAGATGGGCAGATGGATGGATGAGGATAAGTAGATAAATGAGTAGAGAGGTAGATAAGTGGATGGGTGGAGGGTTGAATTGTGAAAGGATGTGTTATGGGATAAGTGACTAGATAGATGGGTGCATGGGTAGATGAATGGGAGGGTAGATTGATAGGTGGCTTATGGATGAACTGGATGGATAGACGGATGGGTAGATGGGAGGATAAGTAGATGAGTGGTGGGCAGGTGAATGAGTAGGTTAATCAATGGATGGTTGGCCATATGGATGAATGGATGAGTATATAGGTACAGGTGGTTGGTTGGGTAGACAAGGAGGATGATTGGATGGATGGATAGATGAATGGATGGGTAGATTAGCAGATAGCAATGGCATCTCTACTGTCTGTAGGTGCTGCACTGCTTCACAACACACACTGCTTCACACATCACAAACACTGCTTCAAACAACACACTTCTTATCTATCACAGTGGTGGCCAGAGCTCTGACCCAAGTCTCTGATCTACTGTCAGGAGTATGCCCCTGTCTGGAGGCTGTAGGGAGAAATCTGTTCCTCTGCTATAGGTTATGGCTCCTGGATCTCTTCCTTCATCTTCAAAGCCAGCAGTGCAGAATTCTTGGCCACCATCATAGCTTTCCTTTGACTGACCATAACTGACTCTGTTCCACTTTCAAGGACCCCATATCTACCAGGGCTCTGTAGAGATGGTATACAACAACACTGTCTCTGGAATGGCAGCCTCAAGCCCGCCTGTAGCCTTGACTCCCTTTACCAGGCAGTGTGACACACAGAGGTATGGATTCTGGGGCTCAAGGTGGTGGCTGGCTGGCTGGGCATATTCTGTTTCACAAGTGTACCCTCTGACCACAGACACACGTGGGTCAGTCATGTGAAACACATTCACCCATCTGAAGGTCCCCAAAATTCTCCTTTTATACATCAGTATAAGTTAAAAAATAAAAATAAATCCATTTCAATTGCAACAGCTCAGAGGCTGCAAATTGTATTGAATAGGTATAAATATAAAAATGGGCCTGTGAAATAAGAGAGTGAGCTCCTTGCTTCTGAACCAATGTGGGGCCCAGTGTAGGGTCTTGTGAAGGGCACTCCAGGAGAAAATGGAGAACAAGAAGGAAAAAAATGGAAGCCCATCTGCCAACTGACTTCAATATCCAGCAGGGAGCACCCCCTGGTACCACACAGGTTGAAATGGCTGCTTGTGGCCAGGGCTCTGCTCTCTGATTGCCTTTCTACTTCAGGATTAATATCCCAGTGGTTTTCTGAGTCTGTAGAACCTGGGTCCATGCCCTTCTGCTCTGCTCCCCTCTCTGCCTCTGCAGTCCACGCTGCTGTATTTCTGCTGTTAACACAGTTTTAGGGACCTCCGTGAAGAGAACAGTATTTGGCACATGACACCTCCAAGTTCTCAGCACAAAGGAGATTAATTTGCCCCAGAGGGACAAAGGGCAAGGAATAAGACAAAGACAGGAGATAGAGGATGAGAGAGAAGGGAATGGGGGAGAGTAGAAGGAGATACTTGTCCCAGAGAACAAAGAGCTGCCTCTGGATAGAAAGGAGACAGATGTGGCCATAGGAAAACAGCTGTCTATAAAGGTAAAAGGGGAGACCCCATGTTAGGATGAGGTGTTTAATTTTAATTGAGTGTGCTAATTAGGGCAGCCAAAGGGGGCTTTTGATTGCTGGACTTTAATACTCTGATAGCTGGACCTTGGTAGTCAGCCTCAGGAGGAAGTGGCCAAGTAAGAGAATAGACCTTGGGTACTAGCTTTAGGAATGTAATCTAACAGTGTCTAGCAAGGCAGAGAAGGCAAGGAAAGCTGCCAGAGCCATTTTGCCATGCTTGGGCCTACTAGAGTCCCTTCATTCGGTATCTCTCCTACCAATATCATCAGGATTTGCTGCAATGGACTCTCTGCTCCCTACAGTTAGCCTGGCAGACACATCTCCAAAAGCACTTCAGAGTGCCTCTTGTGACACACTGTGTGACCACAGGATCCCTGAAGTGCCTGATTTGCCTGTGATACTCTGTGACACCTCGAGCCCTCTTCCTAACTCTAACATAGTAACTCAGAAAAGTTCTGTCAAAATCTAATAGGCCCTAAGGGAGGCCCTAAGGGGGCCTCACGGACCAGGTGGACCACCCTGCAACTGAGCAGCAGAGAACCTGGACATGCTGCTGGCTTCCTAGCAACCATACGGAGGAGATTCATGTACCATCTGCCAAGCCAAGCCCTTCTCACCCACCATCCTTAGTGTCAGAGTAGGTGGCACTGGGAACATAGAGTTTTGCTGGACTGGGCCTTGTTTCCTTAGAAAAGACACCCATGAATCTTAAAAGAGGGCATTGTTATGGATGTTGCTTCATACCCCAGAAACCAAGCCCAGAGAGGTTAAGTAATCTGCCAAAGACAACATAGCACAACATAGCCCAGCACAGCAAACACATACTTGAGCCTAGATAAGACTACAGGTGATGGAGAACCAGAGCTGAGCCTGTCGCGACTTCCCATTTGATGAAGCCAGAGAGGATGAGTCACTTTGGAGGCACCAGCTGGTGGGCAGTGGATGCTGTCTTTGCATCTGGCTGTGTGAACGTCTCTCAGGCCCTTGAGTCTCTCCCTGGTGGTCCCTGTCTGTGCCTGGCTCAGCTCACTGCTTCTGCACCTGGCTGACTCCTGCCCAGCCTCATTTCAGTGCTGCACCCCTCCACCAGGAGGCCTACCCTAACTCCACCGAGACTTGTCAAAAGGCATTGCACTGTGCCCCAGGGACAGTGTTAGCTCAAGGACATTGCCGGGAATCATCTTCATGGGGGAGTAGAGGGTGGTCAGGCATGTGACTGAGGGTGAAACCCCAAGTGTGGCAGGCAGCATGTGTAGGACAGGTATCTTTGGAGAGGGTAGACAGCGTCTCCTCATGTCAGACCCATCCATGACACCCTCCCATCTATCACTGCTCACCCTGACCCAAAGCAACGGCCCTGTCTCTGAGTCTCCGAGGGCTCCAGTGCTCAGATGTTGCCAGAGGAGTGCTGTGGGATGCCACCGTCCCTCTGCAGCCCCAGCTGGGAGGGAACACTGACAAATGGGCTCTCCTCACAACCAAACGATTACATTCATCATTTCGCTGGGGATAATGGCTCCACACTGCCACTGACAGCTGGAGACACATTGAGGCTCCCTCCACCTGGGAGGTCCCCTCCCACTCACAGGGATGAAGCTCATCGTCTGCCAAGGGCTACCCTCTGAGCCAGACTCACCATCCAACAGAAGAAGCACCAGTGGCTTCTTCCTATGGCTCTCCCCACTGGCCTAGGGTCCCCAAGAGCAGATGTGAGGGAAGATCTTGGTAGACAATGTGGCTGGCTCTGCTCAGATCTAGTCTGTCTTGAAAGATCGATGTAGGAGGGTTTGATGGGGGGTTCTGCTCAGCCTGCAGCTTGAGTTTCCTAACCTGCACATGGGCTAAATAATATTGCCACCCCGGCCCTGTTGTCCACAAGAGAAAAGAGAATTGTGAAGAGCTTGTCCAGACCAGGCTCTTGTCAGGTGAACTTTTTGTGGATGAGGGTACTCTCCCAAGTGGAGAGCATTGGTGTGAAATCCAGAAGCTTGGGTCAGTGCCTTAGCATGAGTGAGACCCCATGGAGAATTGTGTGGAGCCAGAACCCGTGCAGGGGCGAAGCAGGGACTGTCATCTCAGGCAGGTAGCAGGAGTGGCCAGTCACAGAAGGTCAGGCTAGACAATGTATATGGAGGGGTGAGGACTGGTAGGAGAGATGTACAGAGGTGACAGATACCAGCACTCAGGATAGGGAGAGGAAAGAGAAGTCACGGGGCAGAAGGAGAGAAACAGAGTAGAGAGTTTCTCCCAGCTCTAAGATAGTGGCTCAAACCATACCTTGCTGTGGCTGCCTTTGCACAGGGAAAGCCTTGTATGCTAAAAGACCTATCTCAATTCTGCAAGATGTCACCCACCAGGAATCTCCTTCTCATTAACAAACACTGTCTCAATGAACCTCATTAGCAAATCTGTTTCCTTCTCTGCCTTTAGCTCCCTATGCTTCAGCCTCTAGGCCTAAGGCCTGAAACATTTGTAGCTTTGCAGGTATCTGTACTCCCTAGGCAAGGGAGAGGGGAGAGAGGGGGGGGTGGGGAGCATGAGCAGCTCCTACACTGCCTGGGGCCGCCTACCTCAAGGATGTCAATGACCACGTTCTCCTCGGCCTGCCTTGAGCTACGCACATTCTCCAGCACCAGCGAATAGCGCACCCCACGCAGGTCTGACTGGTACAGGTTGTAGGTGTCCACCTGGTTCCACTCCTGTACAGCCACGAATACCTGCTGCTCATCCGTGCTGATGATCTGTAGGTCCTGGGGACAGAAGAGCTGTCAGAGATGGTGGCCTGGGGCACAGTGACACCTCCCCACTGCCCTGGAGAGCAGCTGATCAAGGAGGCTGATCAAGGTTGGGATCCTGATGAGCCATGCTCAGCTCTCTGGGCAAGTGGCTTCACCTCCATAGACTGCCATGTTATACCTTTAAAACCAGGTTGGGGGGGTCTGGGGGTGTGTCCTCTGCCTCGCCCCTACTGCACATTGTCCATCTCCCTACAATGAGGAAGGGCTCCCCCCAAGTATTCCACAAGTACAGAATGACTAGCAGGTACAGGGCTAGGCTCCCCCGTCCTGGGAGTCAATGATCCCTTCATTTGTTCAGCGCCTATTCACAACACATCTGCATCAGGGCTGCCTGTTGCCAGCCCTACCTCTGCCCTGAACTCTGGAAAGGCCCATACAGCGCCCTGCAAACAAGCTCCACTTGTCCACCATCCCATGCACCCAGCCCTTGGCCCCATGGGACAAAAACAGCTGGAAGAAGAGCAGCCCAGGCAACGGCTCCCCGGGACTCAGTTTCCCCTTATGGGTCAGGTAGCTCCATGGGAATTGGCTGAACCATTCAGAAAAAAGAGCCCTATCATGTACAAAGCAAAGCTGGGCTGACCTCAGCTCCTTGTTCTCCTTTTGTTCAGACCTGTGTAGATTGACTGGAGAAGCTGCAGCCAGGGCCGCTAAGCCTAGGCTGAACAACTTTACGCTGCATCCTCCAAGCCTTGTCTTCCACCCTTTGAAACTGCTCAGTCCTCTGACAAGGGGCTGCCGGGCCACAGGAGCCGAAGATGGATGCAGGGTGTAGGGTGCCCTCATATGAAGATATCCCCTGGCCCTTATGCCCTTTGGGGTGTGCTCACTTTGGGGTGTGATTTTTATTGGTGTCTCTTTGATGAGGGAACCCGTTGGACTCCTGAGTGTTGGCACCTGGCCCTTCCATTCCCTGCTAGACTGTACCCTATGCCATGTGTCTAAAAGACATTTCTAAGCTGGGCATAGTAGTACATTTCTGGAACCCAGCACCTAGGAGGCTGAGGTAGGAAAATTATGAGTTTGAGGCCAGCTTGGGCTATATAACTAGACCCTTAAAAATGCAGAGGTGGGGCTTTGCAAAAAAAGGAATTCAATGTGTGAAGCATCTATCACATACCTCTATAGCTGGAGAACCCTACAGGAAAGGATCTGGGCACTGTGCCTACAGACAGGATGACCAAAGAGGGGCGTGACTCAGGAAAGTATGCAGAGCCCAGTCCCACATGTAAGATTAGACAGCAGGGTGAGAGAAGGCTCTGGGATGCCTATGGGAACAGGATGGCCAACACCCATGTACCCACCCCAGTCCCCGAGCTGTGGGCAGGAGGCAGGGTGTGTTACTTTTGGCTGGGGGCCATTTTGCAGTGCACCAGGGAAGTCATGCGCATCAGCTTGGGCCATGGTGGATAAGCAGACACTGGACAAGCAGAACTGTGAGAAAAGTGAGGACTTTCCCACAAGAAGGCTCCACAGGGTCAAGCTTATAGAAGAAATGAGCAAAGGGAGCCTGCGCGACGGGGTGCAGTAATTCAGGTGACAGTCCTGATGGAACACCACTTACAGAAACTGGTTAGATGCCCTGCACACATGCCTCCTGTAAGCTATGAAGCAGCTTGGGGCCATCCTCAGTGCCCCTCTAGAGAGACCTGGAATTAACACTTCAACATGTTTATGTTCAGGCTCTCTCCTAAGCATGATTCACACACTCTCCACCTCTGGTTTATAGCTCGCTCTGCACACTGCGTGGGTGTCTCTTCCTGTGCCATGAATGTTATTTATAAACACCACTTTTAATGACTGCATGATGCGTATTTGTGGCCCAGCCATATTTTACTGAGCCACGTATGTCCCTGCTGCAGAGGACCAGAGGGGATGTTTCTAGACCCGAGTCCCTCCCTGCCTCTCTGCTTATTTTCTTCCCATGAATTCTAAGAAGGAAGATTGCCACATCAGAGACAGGGAATGTCTCTAGAATGATTGTTGCATGCTGTTAGCCTGTTATTGTAAAGTTCAGACCGGCTCCTTTCCTTTCCTGTGGGCTAGTACTGAGAAAGGTCATACAGAAGCCTTGTTGACGAGTACAACAAATCCTTTGTACTTCCATAAACTCCATTTATTTTCCTCACAGTTTTTGTTTTTAGAGAAGCAAGCAACTCCATTAATAGATGTACAAAACCTTCACATGTGGGCACATGTGGCCCAGAAAGATCTGCAGAAGAAAAACACTAGTTTGTTAATATTTCTTATCAGTGGACTCAAGCATCTTTAAGAGACAGCCTCTCACCTGTGAGAGAATCCCAGCAGTGGGCAGGCTAGTGTGGAGGACCTACAAAGTCACCAGGGGTGGGGGCTCCTGCTGGGTCATCATTCTACTGTCCCAGGACATGGTGCTTGCTTCCAGGGCCCAAGATGGATGTTAAGAGTTCCAGCATCACACTGAATGTAAGGCAATGGGGACAGGGGAGAGGGGGAGAAGGACGGACCTCCATATGGTGATCTCAGAAGTGGCACAAGAAAACTTCATTAATTTCTCATTGGGGGATCATAAACACATGACCACATGCAGAAGAAAATGGTTTCTCTGTGAAGCTGAGCAGCAGCTAGACTGTAAGTTCAGCTAAACTAAGATGAAGGACAGAATGAATCCTGAGAACTGTCCTAGAATTCAACTCAGATCCTTATCCTGAGTTGAAGAGATGGAACATGGAGGAAGGGATGGGCAAGTAGGTAGAAGTGATATATGTGTGAGTCACATCACTTCCATGTGCACATGCTTATAGCAAATAAAAACTCATAAGTTATAATCATAAATTATATATAAATTATACTATACATTTATAGACAGGGTTTTAGAACATTTTAATAAGCATGATGGCAGAAATTCTTCATGGACTTCCATATGGAATCCCAAAGAAATATTCCATAGTTATATTTAAGTTTGTTTTTTAATGTGTCTCTGTGTCTGTGTGAATGTATATCATGTACATGGATACCCATAGAGGCTAGAAGAGGGCACAAGATCCCCTAGAGCTACAGTTACTGGAGTTTGTGAGATACCCAACACAGCTGCTGGGAATCAAACACTGGTCCTCTGCAAAAGCAACAAGTGCTCTTACCTGTGGAGCTCTCTCTCTCCAGCCCCGCACAGATCTTTATATGACATTCACAAGACATTCCCATGAGCCAGCACCTTCCTATTTTGTCAGTGCTTTGGCTACTGTTTCCCAACCTTCTGGTAAAAAATCTGCAGATCATGTAAGCAGGGAATTCCTCATCTATGATAAGTGCCATCTCTTGTGTTGTTTTCTAGACTCCTCCTTTATCTTTCTGGCTTTATCACTTGATCAAAATGTACATTTGCATGTGCCTTTGTGTTTTCCACACTTGGAATTGGCCAACCTTTGAGATATTCACATTCATGCATTTCATGATTTTGAAGTTGGTAGGAAGTCACTGTTTCTTAAACCAATCTTTCTGCCCCATGCTTTCACATCCCTTTAGGGTTCTCAGCATGTATGTGCCGCTTTGGTAATGGTGTCAAAAGGTCCCAATACTTGGCTACTTCTACCACCTTGTCCTCAAGTTCTCTGATTCTTCATCTGCCTGCCCAGATCACTTCTGAGTCCTTCTGGTGGACTTTACTTGCTTATTATTTTTCAAATTTCTTTCTAATTACTATGCCAGGGTTTCTTTTTTTTTTATGGTACTCTTAATATGTCCTATCTCTTAGCAGACATTTCTTTTGTGTGTAGTGTCCTCCTGCAGTCCTCTGAGCATCTTGAGACAATTCTATTGAGGTTTGCCCAGCAGGTTGACCAGATGGCTTTTCTTAGGCATGGTTTCAGTTCTGAGCAGATCATGTTCTCCTGTCTTTCTGTGATTGTTGCCTTGTGTTGCCTGTTGCCTTATGATCTTTGATGACTAAAACTGGAAATTGTATGTGTGCTCTGAAATTTTTTAAGATTTTACCCTTCAGCTTATGCTAGCCCCAAATTCATGATCCTCCCTACCCTCGACTCAATCTCCCAATTGTTAGGATTATAGGCATGGCCTATTATGTCCACCTAAAACTGGATGTTTGAGTGTTTGATAGTCACTGCAAATTCAACTGTCTGTTTTCTGTGAGACTGCCTTGTGGCTTTTGCCTCTGATCACTAAAGGCTTTGTCTACACAGAGCACCAGACTGATATGTGTGAGGTGTGGTGATATTGGGCCCCTTACCCATACATTTAGATATGTTGGTCCTTAAAATCCTGTCTCCCAAAGAAGAAAAGAGGCAAAGAAAGGGCACGTGGACATGCCCTAACCCTGCTACGGCTGACCATGACTGTTGGTGTCAGAGTCCAAGCCTCTGTCTGGAGGGAAATGTCTAAAGTAGCCACTCTGGCTACATGCTAGCTGCTCCAGGAAAGCACACGCATCTGCCTGCCATGAGGCAAGGGCAGGTGTGGATACTGTTTTTAGGGCAAAAGCTTAAACTGTCAAAGCTGACCTTCTATACCATCTGATGCCTGGATGCTGGAGGCTTATAACAGACCACTGATTCCCAGAGTGATCATCAGCTGACACTCGGCAGTGTGGCTGTTGCCAATGAGGAACATGGAGAAGGCCCTGGAGCTTGAACTCAGCTACTCTTTCCAACACCACTCTCCTCTATTCTGTGCGGTATGAATTTTATTTTACTTTAAATAAATTTATTACAAACACAGGATGGTTGTTTTTTTTCTTTCAAGAAAATTTGGCTTGGCCTTACCCCTGTGAGAGCTTTTTATATAATTTGTGGTTCTGTAGATTCTTTGCACAAGCATTTTTCTCTGCTAGGGAGCTGCAGGACTTTAAAAACAGTCATTACAAGTCAACAATTCAAACCAAGGATGCTGATTGGTCTTAACGGCTGTCTACCCTTCAAGCATTCAGGAGTAGGTAGATCAAAATGGCAGAAAAGCATTGTTTACCCCATTAGACAAGGAGCAGGGAAGGCATGGTTCAATATAGAACCAGGCCACACTGTGCTGAGCCTGATCTAACTCTGTAGGATGACATTCTGCTGGATGTTGACTAAGATGCTAAGATCTGTGTGTTCTGTCCATTTCCTGAAACTCTCATCAGTGAACCCCCACAATGTAGGGGGTACACTTACAGGGACACCCACATATCTGCACTGTGGCCATGGCTGGGCTGAGCAGGGTGCTGACTCCTCAGCTTGAAGCCCTGCAGCCAGTCACTTACTGTGGGATCATGTATCCTTTTATAGATGCTGGACACACTGACATGCTAAGCAGGGTGCTAGGGAACTCTACTCCTGAGTTAGCCACACCAAAGTCATACCAAAGTCACTTTGTCATGTGACCAGGGAGGACCCAGGCAGGGTGGGAATGGGGGAAGGGGCTCTTAGCTGGGGAATCCTTTTAGGCTGAGGCAGCCATTTCCATTTTCTTGACATTACTCAGATAACTTTAAAAAAAGCCAAAAATGAAGTTACGGCTTGTTGGGAGGAAGCAATCAAGAGTTGCAAATTCTCCCTAAGACAACAAAAATCTGATTAGAAAATGCAGCTACCGGGCCTATGGGTTGCTGATGGGATGCTCTTCAGTGCTTTGCTGAGCTGGGTGAGCAGGAGGGAGCAGGCCACAGGCCCCTGGTAGAAGGCTCAGGTGCTGGGAGGCTGAAGGGAGTTGTGCTCAGGGTCACAGAAACCATGACTTGTGGAGATGGACTCCTTGCTAGAACTCTCTTGTCTTCATCAGGACCAGCGCTGTAACCCTGACAGGCACCAGTGCTGTAACCCTGACACGCACAGCAGAGCTCCTCATCTCCCAGACACTTGCCTTTACTGAAAGGAAGCTGTTAGCTTCAAATTCACTTACTCAGCCAGGCAGCTAATTTAGTGAGCTTGTTACTTTCTTTCCCATCTTCTCTGTTCTAAAGAGATGTTGAAGAAAGGCCTAATTGACTTTTCCCTTTGTTTCAGAAAAGTCTGAGGTCCCTAGGTCCTTAGCTCACAAATCAGAATGTTAAGATACAGAGCCTCTGGTCATAGAGGCCCTGAGAGGCTGTCTCCCTGCCACTCCACACTGCCCGTGGCTGTGCCCTCTGCCCCAGGTCCTTTGCACATGCTCTGCCTTCTAACCTAATTGCTTTGTTTTTGCTCTTTCCAAAGATACTTTATTATAATGGGCAGGCAGGGACTGAGAAAGTGTGGCCACATCCTTTCTTTGTTCCTGTCTCAGTTGACCTTGAGATCCCACCCCCTTACCCTGGCCACTCCGTGAACAAGGTCTCACAGTTTTGGCATCTGAATCTGGCATTGGATGTTGAAGGACCACCTCACCTTGGGCAGGGCATACTTGGGCAGCTTCATCAGGACAAAGTCACTGCGGCGATAAGAGACATAGTACTTGGTTCGGTTTGTTGATGTCGCCTAGGGAAGAAACACAGCGTCAAGTGACAGAGCCTCCCATCGAACTCCACTCTTGGTTTGAAAGCCGACAGCTGGGCCAGCAGCTGTGCCATTTGCTTATAGCCATGGTGGTTCCTATTGATTGTCAGCTTTCCTAGACTGAGAGTCACTTAAGAGATGGTGCTGGATTCATAGTAATCTAGAAGATGGTGAGATCTACTTCATGTTGTGTCTATTAGAACAACTTCAGAAAGGATTAACAGAGCAGAGGAGATCTATCCTAAATTGGAACAGAAGTGGGTAGCAAGCCAGCTAGCACAGGTATCTCTCTCTGCATCCTAGCTGCCATGGGGTAAGTTGCTTGGCTTTGCTGAGCTCTCCTCGACAGGGTAGATGGCAAACTGTGAACAAAGGAACTTTCTCTCTCCCTTCCAATTGTTTCTGGCAGGTTCTCTGTCATGGTCACAATGTCTTTTTGTTCTGCCTGAAATTGCAGACTCCTCATTCAAAGCCACCTGTAGAGAGCCCCAACTCTAGAGACTTCTCATGTCCTTCCCGTGACTAGAGCCTGCCTCTCATCCCATCTCTCAGCACCCTGTCTCCTTGTAGCTCAGCTATGGGACATGGTGGAGAACATTCCATTTCCCAAAATGCTCTGAGATAGCCCCTGGGGGGAGGGATAGACAGGTTGAAAATAAGTGTATCTCCAAAAGTGACCATCCAGCCTTCTAGGCAAGGGAACCAAAATAAGTCGCATTCCCCAGGGCCCATCTACGTGGCTAGCACCACCTATGGCACTCCACCAGGGCAGTGCCTCTGACTGCAAAGCAAACAGTCCCATGTTTGGTCATTTGCATCAAACAGATGAGGAAACGGGGGCCCAGGGATCACACAGTTTGTCTCCTGCACTGAAGAGGAGGCTAGAGATGAAGTCTTTGCTCCCTTAGGTGATCAAGACAGCTCTTGAGAGATGGAAAGGACTTGGTGGCTTCTCAGAGACAGCTCCCTGTTCTCAGTATGTGCACATGGGTAGGTGTGGAGCCTCATGGATCTCCATGACGTGGGTCTCTGTGTATGCACATGCATGTCTGTCTGTCTGTATGTATGTATGTGTACTGTGTATGTGAATGTGTGTAAATATCTGTGTATGAAGATGTACATGTGAGCATGTGTGTGTGT
>JADRCD010135034.1:0-15295 GCA_019843815.1 Montemys delectorum | reverse complement strand
GGTTACACTCTATTGCTTTGTACCTAAGGCCAAGATTATTTGATAGAGGCAGTATCATTTCTGAGTAACTTAGGGTTGGCAGGCTTTCTGAGTGTTCAAATGTACAATTTCTCTTATCTCTGTCTTTAAAAGAGCCCCTCAGACTAGTCTCCATCTTTCTTTTTCTTAGGTTCACCAGCCATTTTAGTTAGGGTTTTACTGCTGTGAACAGACACTATGACCAAGGCAACTCTTATAAGGACAACCTTTAATTGGGGCTGGCTTACGGGTTCAGAGGTTTAGTTTATTATCATCAAGGCAGGAACAAGGCAGCATCCAGGCAGGCATGGTGCAGGAGGAGCTGAGAGTTCTACATCTTCATCAGAAGGCTGTTAGGACACGACTGAGTTCCTGGCAGCTAGGATGAGGGTCTTAAAGCCCACACCCACAGTGACACACTTCTTCCAACAAGGCCTCCTAATAGTGCCACTCCCTGGGCCAAGAATACTCAAATCCTCACACCAGCTTTAGAGCTCACCTTTGAAGCTTGAGCCAGGCTACTATCTCTGCTGTATATGGAGAGGTGTGTGGGGACAGCAGAATGAGTGACAGTGGCCACCCGTTGTGTCTTACCTTAGTGTTCTTTTTATGACCATACTCTACAAAAATCACAAGGGTCTCTAAATCCTAGAGGAATGGAAAGTCTGCCTTGCCTCCACTGTTTCACGACCTACCCAAAAAGACAGGTGGAGGCAAAACCCACAAGCACATTACATCACACAGAGAACTGCCAAGACACCCTTTCAGAGGAAGGACCTGGCTACCACAATAGCAGACCCAGATTCAGATGTGGGAGGAGAACGCATCTTGATCCACAAGAGGAGACTGGATTCCACACTGGGTGGAACTTGAGCATGTAAGACCTCAAAGCCCCACCTCCACAGTGACACGCCTCCTCTACCAAGGCCACACCTCCTCCAACAAGGCCACACCTCCTAATAGTGCCCCTCCTCATGGGCCAAGCATTCCAAAGCATGAGTCTATGGGGGCCAAACCTTTTCAGTCTTCTTTTCAGTTGGGTGGGATGAGTGTTGTTGGAATGAGCACAGTGTGTACGCTGAGCGATGCTGCATGATATCTAATCTATTAACTAATTTTCCAGTTGCCATGACAAAGTATCTTACAAGAAGCAAACAGGGCAAGAGGGGTTATTTTGGCTCACAGTTGGAGGATTCATTATAGTGGTGCAGGGAAGTGACTGGCAGTAGCAGGGAGGGCAGCTGGTCACATTATAATCACAATGAAGAGTGATTATGCTCAGCTGCCTTCCACCCTTTTGTATAGTCTGGTACCCCAGGCAGGGATTAGAACTGCCATTTTTTTTGCGGGGTGGGGGGGTGGGGGTGGTGGTGGTGGTGGGGAGACACGACAATACCTTGTTTTATTTTAATGACTGATCCTTGTGAGGCCACAGCCAGGCCACTATGTACAGACATGAGGGAAGCTTTCTTTCTTGGTGTCTTCCTCCTTGGACAGAGTCTCAAAGATCTCTCTTCCTTCTTAGTCTGGAACCGTGCCTCCCTGCACTTTCGTGCTTCCATGGTCTTAGACCTGCGAGCCTGGTCAGCCAGTAGTTTCTTGCAGGCCTTGTTGGCCTTCAGTTGGTGGATATGCTCCATGAGAATGCACTTGTTTTTGAATACATTCCCTTTGGCCTTCAGGTACAGGCTGTGATACATATGGCTGTCAATCTTCTTAGATCCCCGGTATCCCCTGAGAAGCCGTCACAGGATCCTCATCCTTCTCATCCCCTTCTCAGGCATCCCAGTGTTGGCAGTATCCTTCTGCCTCCCTATGCCCCTATGTCTGCCCTTCCAATTGAGCCAAGGTGATTTTCTGGCAGTGGGCCCAGGAATGCACAGTCACAGGCTTCCAGATGATCAGCCCGTCTTTCCTGATGTGCTGACAAGAGTTGACACTGGAGATTTCATCGGTTTCATTGGGGTCCAATCGGACCTCCTTTTCCCCACAGCTGAGGCCATTAGAGGCAAACCTCTCCTGTAGCCTGAGCAAACTCATGGGTACAGACACAGCAGCAAAAGAGGGTGCTGCCATTTTTAAGGGTGAGTCTTGAGCCCTCAGTTAACCTAATCAAGATGATCCCTTTCAGACATGCCCGAAAGGCCAACCTAATCTAAAAATCCTTCATTAATTGATATTTGTGGAATCTTGTCTCCCAGGTGATTCCAGATTCTGTGAGGTTGACATTACCAACAACCATGAGATCTGCGAAAAGGTTTCAAGTTGCAGGGCGTGTGGAGGAGTTTCCCATATACCCTGCCGCTAAGGCTCAGTGCAGCTTATTGAGTCTATGGTTGACATTTGACCTTCCCCATACAAGAAGCCCTTGGTTTTTGTGCAGATTAGATACTGGGAACACATTACCATAGTGAATGAGACCTGCAGAGCCTATCAGAACCTGACGTAGGTCCTTTTCTCATGGTAAGACCCCAACCTGTTAGCTCTGTTCTCTGACTCTGTTTCTCTCAGTGTTCTTCCTGTGGTTCCAGGTTCCCTCTCTCCTCTCTGGTTGCCACCAGTATACCAGCTCAGAGAGGACTGGGCGAAGTTCAGAGTAGGCCAGATCTCTGTTAGGAGCTTGTATAGGGGTGGGGAGAGAGAAGGGTTTCTCCCAGAATCTTAGTGTTATGGCTCTTTTAGATGAAGCCCTTCCTTCTCCAACAATCTTTAAAGAAGCAGCTCTCTGAGGCAACCTTAGCTTGTTCATGGTTGTTCCCCCCAGCCCCACCCCAGCCCCCGGCCCTGCCCCTGAGTGAGTTTGAACACATACACTTTTTTCAGGATGAACCAAGGTTTATAAAATTTTGGAGTGAATATCCAGGGTAGGAAAGCTAAGGTACTCAGATGCCTCATTAGCATGGAGAGGAAATCCAGGTGCTTGGTGACTGACTGCCAGTGACTACCTGGTTGGGGGGTCACCTGGTTATGAGCCCCAAGACAGGCATAGAAGAAGGGGAACTAATTCCACTCCTGCTGGTCTCAAGTTTTGAGATTTCTGGGGTTGGACCATGATCCGCTTCACCAGTTCCATGTGGGTTTCTCTTGTGTCCTGGTCCACACACCCCACACTCTTCACTGTAACCCTCTCCAGGGTAGCTGCCATTTCTGTCCTTCTCCTGCCCGAAGGAAGCTGCTCTTTAGTTATCTTCCTGTGCCTCGGGTGGATTCCTACAGTGTTAAAAGCCCTTCTCCTTCATGGTCACACCTGTAATGTACCGTGTCCTCTGGAAGAGCAGCATGGTCGTAGTGACAAGACGTCATCCTGCGTCATTGTGCGTCTGCATCAGAGATTAGGATCCAGCCCTGGGGGTAGGGGAGGGGGTGGGAGTGGTGATGATATCTGCTCTCCAGAAAGCTCACTGACAGCAACCTGGTAATGAGTTCTGGCTCCATCATGGGTTAAAAATTGCCCCTGTGGGAAGGGGATTAAGAAAGAATTGAGGAGTTGTAGAAGACCATGCTTCAAAAAGGTGCAGATTCCTTCACTCCCCAAGTTTTCTTTGTAGTTTACTACAGCTAAGCACATCCCTTTTGAGGCAGGGTGTCATCTGGGGTGCCTCAGGGCACATGCAAACTTTAAGACCTGACTCAAGGTAGCTTGACCTTCAAGGGCTCACATACTGTCTTAAGAGAAAATCCAGATATGAATTCAGTCTGACAACACTGAGCTGTCTTGCATACCTTGTCCCTGTGTCTTTCTACTGTCCTTTCTCTCATTCTAAGCTGAGGTGGGATTCCTTATGGGCTTCTACTCACCATCTCTGTATCACACAAAGGTTCTCTATCTGAGCCATCCCTCCAAACTTCAGTTTAGTGGGTGTTGCTTATTAACATTTGTGTAGGTGTGTGCAGTCTTCAGCCCTAAACTCATTTAAAACATTATGGCGTATTTGCAATTTATTTTTATTACTTGAGTCTATGGTTCTCAAGGATGAACTTTGTATATGATGTCATATTCTCAGTATGAAAAGGAGTCTATGAAGCCTTCCCTTACCTATGCTTCAGAACACACACACTTACATACATGCCCATATACATGCATACACTCACATTTTTGTGCACCCATACCTGAATATCCATATACATGGATATATATTCATGTACACATGCAAATCTACGTGTGTGCATCCATGTGCATACATATGGAGTTTACTACCCATCCCTTTATGATACCTGGGTATCCCATTCATAGATCAGCTTTGTCTGCCCTCTCACTTTCTAGACATGGACTTCCTGGGTGATGAAGCTGCTTCTTTGACTTCTGAAGCTTCAGAAAGAATATGGCCTTTTGCAGATTTGTAGCACCTGGTGTCTAGTGTGCACTGAGCTCCTGAAGAAATACAAAGAAGAACACCATGGGCAATCATGTGAGGGATGTTGTTGTTGTTGTTGTTGTTGTTGTTGTTATTGTTGTTATTGTTGCTGTTATGAACCTAATCATAAACCAAAAGAAATATGACTAGGTAATTCATAAATCTCAAGATTAGAGGCGGACATCTGTCAGCTAACCCTGGGTACCTGGTGTTCTGCAAGCTTCTTCCTGTGGTGAGTTGTGGCCAGGCCTCTGAAGTCAGCAGTGAGGGATCCTTAAACAAATAATATCCTTCTGTTTTGGCACACAGCAGTGAACAGTTTCCTAGCTATTCTTTTTAAAACATGTGCAAGGCATTTCACTTCGCCACTGTGACCGGCAGGGCACAAGATTTCCCCTTGTCCACAGGGTAACTATGTCAAGGCCACTATGGAGGTATGAAACCATAGTACACCCCGTGGCTTGGTGCTTTCCATCTCTGCTTAGCACTTTCCATGTATCATGGCCACCATGTTTGCACTCAGAAGTGTGACAATAAAGCTAGGAGAGATTTAGTTTCTTTGTATATATTCTTGCTCAGGTCAACTGCTAGATGGTTCCTTCTTACCAATGATCAGAACACCCCCAGAAAATGGTTATTCTTCTTTCTGTTAAGAACTTTTTTTTTTTACGTGAAGACAGCACTTTAGTCTTCCCCTTTGTCTCCCTCCTATCTCTCTTCCTCCCTTCCTTCTCACATATCTGATTATCATGTATCCAACGTGCTACTCATGTATCTTGGGGTCATTACTCAAAATAAGTCACCTGAATACCACCCCAGTGATTTGGTAGCACCTCGAGTCAATCTGATAACCAAGACAGCCATTAAATAAGTAACAGGAAGGTAGGTGTGCACAGTGTGGAAAATCTCCATGAGGTGATGTTGCTGTCTAGGGTGAGATGGAGGGCAATGCCACACAATTTAATTATGTTGTTCAGAATGGCACACACTTAACACATATGGATTATTTATTTATGGAATTTTTCTATTTAACAATTTCCGTCCTCAGCTGACCTCAGCTAACTAAAACATTCAGAGCAAACACACAAGTACTGAAAAGCAGTTATATCATGCAGAGGATCTCTGGCATGGGAAGTGGGTTATTCAGCAATTTCCCAACCAGCTCTGCCAACGGCCCTGGCCCAGTAAACACTCACCTCACTTGTCTGACCTCTGCTTATCTATATCTGCAAAGCCAATAGCATGCCAATTTCCTCTTCCATCGAAGACAAAAAGTCACACAAGGGTGAAGTGACCAGCTTTACTTCTGGAAGGTTCTAAGGCTCCTCATTATTGAAACAAGATGTAGAAGTTCAATCCAATGGCCATTGAATTGATTCTGTCTTTTCATGACTGCCAGGGTCTCTTCTAACATTTTCATGACCTTTTTTTTTTCTTTTTGTTAGATGCACAAGTGTTTGTATTTATTACATCCTCTGGGTGGATCAGCCCCTTCATTTTAAAATGTTTCCTTTCATGCTTGCATGCAGCATGGTCACAATTTTTAATACAGTCCAACAATCTCTGCCATTTGATCAGATCTCTAGCCTATTTACAATTAGTGTAATTTATATCTACCATTGGTTTTCTGCTTTCTGTGCAACTCATTATCCATTGTTCATCTATTTCTCCTTTACTAATTTCTACATTATGGAGGGGCCACCTTCTAAAGCACCTTTTCATTTATTGAATGGTTTCCTACTTTCTTCTCATTGTCTGCTTTCAGATAACCCCAGGTTCTGTTCTGTCAAACCACTCTCAGATTAGGATCACAAACAGGACTTCCTCTGTGTGACCTCATCCTGGCATATCTGCTTTGTCTTTGTACACTGACCTTCTCTGTATAACTAGTATCCACTGGGAAAGGTAGGAGAATACTCTGTAACATAGTACGTCTATAGAGACAGAGGACACAGTAGCTAGAGCTCAGAGGCCCTGCATCTGTGACTGCCTGCACCACAACAGTTAAGAGCCACTTGCCTAAGTATTGAAGACTCTTTTGGTGTCTAGGGAAAGAATTCATGGCATTAATGTTTACTAAACCCCTAAGGAAATATCCTTTGTTTGTTTTGTAGGAGAAAGATGAAAGAGTAAAGGAGGGACTGAGTTTCTGCTTTGAGACCAATGCATGAAAAGTTAAATAGAAGCACTCTGAGGTGCCTGTGCCAAGGGCTAGCAGAAACCAAACTCAGTGTGCTCAGGGGAGGGTAGCCTATGATGAGTGACACCTGTACAACTCTTTTTTTTCCCCCTATGGCAAAACATATGTAACACAGTTTGACATTTTCTCTGAGCTCTATAGAGGTGAACTCATTTATGTCCTTATGCAGAAATCACCCTCCATCATCCACTCCAGGGTTATTTCACCTCTCAGCTGAACCTTTGGTCCCACCCACCCAACATTACACTCTGTCCCTCATCCCAGCCCTAGAGACGACCAGTCTGTTCTCCACCTCCATGAAGCACACTTAGAGTCTTATACAAGTAGAGCTGTGGTTTATTTGTCTCTAAGTTCTGGCTTATTTCTCTTAGCACAGTGTTCTCAGTGTCCATGCCCACGTGCAAGACCCATTTGTACATGTCAATTTGAATTGCAGTCTGGGGTAACTAACCTCCAGCCTGGAGAATTTCCTTCACTATCTTATAGAAAGGATAGAATGGCATTAGATATCTCTATTGTTTATCTCTGGGAAAGTCTTTAGTTTTTACTTTAGCTTTGTTGGATCTGGGTGACTGAGGCTCTTCCACCTTGACACTTTGTGCTTTCCTGCTACTTTGCAGCCCCCCACTTCTGCTGAGAAGTCCTCTAGACTGAGAGTTTCTGCTCCTCTACCATTCCTCTCCATGTCTCTGGATTTAACCATCTTCACTTACCTATCTTCCTGTCCTCTCTCATGTCATTGTTCATGGAGTCAACTAAGTTCCCAGATAGTTACTATTTTTTTTTTTTTTTATTAATTTGGAGCTTTTTAGTCATTATTTTTATTTGAATTTTTTTCTTTGAAGCTCTGTTTGTTTATTTGTTTTTGTTTTTGTTTTGTTGTTGTTTTTGCTTTTGAGACAGGGTTTCTCTGTGTAACCTAGGTGTCCAGGAGTTCGATGTGTAGTCCATGCTAGCCTCCAACTCAGAGATCTGCCTGCCTATGCCTTCCGAGTGCCAGGATTAAAGGTGTGTGCTACTAAGCCTGACTTTTCAGTTATTGTACTTTTCTGTTTTCACCTGTTTAGTTTCTGTCAAACTTGATTATTCTTTTTTTTTTTTCTTTAGCCTATGAGTTCTGCTGAGCTTTGATTCAGTTACTGTACATTTTTCTCTCTGTAATTTCCACCTGGCTTCTTTGTATAACTTTTATTTCATATTGACATCTTTCTACTTGATGTTATAATGTCATCTAAGCTTTTTATTTTTTTATTTTTTGTAGTATATGCACATGTGTGTGTGTGTGTGTGTGCTGCACACATGCAAGCATGCAGGTGTATGTACCATGCACATACCCTGTGGAGGCTAGAGTAAGATGACAGCTATCCACCTTGGTGCCTTGAGACAAAAGTCTCTCACTGAACTGAGAGTTCAAATTTCTGTTTGGCTGAGTAGCAGTCTCTCACCACGTTGGGGTTATGGACACACGTAGCCAGGACAAGCTTCTACCTTGGCGCTGGAGATTTGAACTCAGGTCCTCAGAATTGCAGAGCAATGGGGATAAAACTCCAGCCTTCACAATTGCAAGGAACTCCTCGTACCACTGAGCCATGTCTCCACCTAGCCCTTTCTCCTTTTTAAGTTTTCTTTTCCTTCCTGATCTTGGTTTCTGCCAGTTCTGCCAACACATTTGTTATTGCTAGTGTGGTATATTCCACATTGATCCAACATTCATGAACCCTCTCAAAGCAGACTCTGCCATCTGCTTTCTGTTTCACCTTACCCATCAAGATGTCACGATTTCCTGTCTCTTTGTATGTTAATTGTTCTTTGTTGGAAATGGGACACTTTGGTTATTGTGGCAGCCCCGAGTACTGGCCCTCTCTCTTCCCATGGCCTCTATAATTACCATTCATTGATTTATTCAGCTAATTACTGGCTGTAGTATTTTAAGTGAGATCTGTCCTCCCCTGCACACATACTGTGTTATAGTTCTGAAGCTGCTTGTTGGGGAAGGACTGCTTCTGGCATGTGACTCTGGTGACAGTGGTGTGGTGGGACTCTCTTTTCTTTGTATATGGCCACAGAGTCCTTTTAACTGCCTGACTGGCCAATGACCAGATTGTTTTTCACAATCCCTGGCAGTATAAATTGCTTTATAAACTAATCTGATCACATTTCGGTTCCTTGGAGGGAATTTCTGAAGGGTCTGCCTTTGACACTCACTCAGTCCTCCTGGTAGTTCCTCCCGTGGCGTCATTGCCTATGCTTGGATAATCAGCACCCTGGTCCTTCCTTGGCCTGCCTGTCCTGATGCAGAATTACGTTCTCACAGCTAGAAGCACTGACTAGGGCTATGGGGTTGGCTGTGTATCATTCTGAAGGCTGAGCCTCCATCCTGTGTCTGTAGCCTGAGCAGAAGAGAAGAGCCCCATCTTTTGACCTTACTCACCTGGCCTTGGCTGAAGCTACAGGCAGCTGTTGGGTGATGTGTGTGTGTGTGTGTGTGTGTGTGTGTGTGTGTGTGTGTGTGTGTGTGTGTGTAACACTGATGTACTGCTGGTCCTGGAAGAGATCCATCTTTCCTGGGTATTCTTGATTTTATGGGAAAGAGTGCCAATGTCAAGTCCTGTCTGGGACTTAGGGCTTCTGTGATCTTAGCATGATGGAGTGACAGATTTTTAATCTGAGAGAGAAAGAGGAAGCTTATGACCTTGACCTGAGGGAAGATTGTTCTTAGAGACCAGGAAGAGAAAGGGTCTGGAATTCTGGTCTGAAGGTGAGGCAGCTTTGGTATACTTTGGGGGCAGTTCGGTCTTGATCTCAAGAGAGGGATCTTGTATCCCTGGCTTGAGGAGGAGAAGCTTGTTGTTGGTCTGGGGGAGGGAAGCTTGTTCTTGATTTCAACCATTGGTCTGGCAGTCTTCCCCTCGCGGAGCTGAAGGAAGAGGACTGTCTCACAGAGTGGTGCCATTACCCCGCACTTTGCTAGATTTTCTTGAATAGATGTTTTCTCTTTAGCTGTTTGCATCCAGGACTGTTTCCAGAGACTTTAAATGGATTTTTATTTCAATAGGTTCCACCGGTTCCACTGGGGAACTTGGCAAGGAGTTCCATACGCCGCCATGCAGGAAGTCAGCAAGTGACTCACACTTCGCATTATGCATGGGTTTGTCTCATGGAAAAAGTCTCATTTGTGTCTCTGTGTAGAAAAATTGTTCACTTTACCAGAGAATGCATTACGGAAGTGTGGCTGTAAAATAAATGTAGTTTTCCATTGACTTCCTTTTTAGATAAGCATGTTACCCCTGGGGGCATTGGGGAGAGGGTGAGCCCCATCATTGACTGTATCAGAGGCTATGGAAACTCAAGGGGGGTTGCCCGGCTGGTTAAATACTGGAGTTGCTCAATGAGTACTTTGGTTTTTGTCAGTGTTTGCTTGTTTTATTTGTCTTGTGTTTTAATCCTACATCTTCTCTTTACCACCTAAATTCCTTCCTCATTTGTTGCCTGTCCCTGGTAGTTCAAACAAAAGACAACTTTCTTGGATGAATATTTTGACTCATAGGAGCCTACAGGAGCTCAGGGTTTGACACATATGATCTCTGAGGATGATGGTGCAGATATGGAGATGAGGGCCTCAGAGGAGTGGTTTATCCATCATTGCTCAGCAATAGGTATAATAAAGAGAAAAGCAGGTCTCCTGCCTCGCAGATCATTGCTGTGGATCACTTGGGGACTTGGGGATGAAGGACAGCATTAGAATGTCAATCATAAATGTCCCCACGGATTCATGTTTTGAGCATTTGGTCCCCAGCTGGTTGTGCTAACTTGGGAGACTGTGGAAAGTTTAGGAGGAGAGGCCTCCTTAGAAGGCATAGGTGACTGACAGAAGGGTTCAAGGGTGTCTTGTGCCTGCTTCCAACCTGTCAGCTGCTCCCGGTCAGCTGCTCCCTTCCTGTCAACTGCTCCCTTCCTACCAGTGATTTAAAAATGCTCCCTCCCTGAACTTTGCTCCCACCACTGTAATATCCTGAAATCCACTGTGATCCACTGTGATACCCTGTATATCCTGTGATCCACTGTGATACCCTGTGATCCACTGTAATACCCTGTGATCCACTGTGATGCCCAGTGCTCCACTGTGATATCCTGTGATCCACTGTGATACCTTGTGAACCACTGTGATACCTAAGTATGGGGCTTAGTGACAATAGACTGAATCCTGGGAACTCTGAGCCCAAATAAATCTTTCCTTCCTTTAAGTTCCTGGCAGATATTCAATCATGGTGATGGTGACGAGAAAAATGTCTATAGACAATACATTCACTGGCACAGTTGGAGTTGACCTCTGCCAACTTCTGTGGCTCATGGATTCTGTTCCTCAACCATCCCCTTCCTTCCCAGCCTTGATGATCTATCTTTCCTATATATGTGGTATATAGCAACCTGAACATGGTTTAAGTATTGGACTCGGGGGAGGGCAGGGGGTGATGATGTTAGGATTATGCATTCCCTCCTGTGATTGGTACATTCGTCTTTGTCTTTCAGTGATGGGACAGACCTGAGTGCTAATTCCCCCAAACAGAAGGCTCCCAGCAGATGAAGCAGAATTCATTTGAAATGTGTTATATTTAGTTTGTCTTGAGTTACACATTACTAACATTTTTGTACACAGTATGTCATGGTTTTGTACAGCATTTTAATTTCTATCTATTAAAAGTATTTACTTGAAACTAGAAGTCATGATAATGGTGCTTGGGGTGGGAGATTCTAAAGATGGCTCAGAGCACTGTGAGTACTTTATCAGCAACACCTGATAGACTCATTTTAACCAACAGGATGAACATGAGCAAGTTGTTCCTGCACCTCTTGGTGCCACAAGTTAACCTCCAAAGACTGTCATTTGTGCTGAGATGTGAGAAATGGAATTTGTCCATTAGGTTAGCCAGTATCTCTCAGATAAATACACTCCTATATCCTAGTGCTTAATATGCCTTGAGCCACAGCTACAGTGAATCATAGAGAACCACAGCTCTCTTGAGCAATAGTAAATATACTTTCCTGCCATTCTTATTCTTTTGGTGGGGTGGCAGGCTTGAGACAGACTCTCATTAGATAGCCCTGACTGGCTTAGAACTCACTATGTAGACCATGTGTAGGTTTTGAAGTACCAGAGGTATGTATCTTTCTGCCTCCCATGTTCTGGGGTTAGAGGCATGTGCCACCATGCCAAATGGTCTTCAATTCCTAACACTTCTCAAACAAGTCATTTCATTCCACAGCCCCAGAGCCAATGTGAACAAATGTCTGAACAACATCTATAGACATGATAAAGAAGTCAAGAATGAACCCCCTTCAATGAAGACAGTGAGCCCATACATCATTGACTAGCACTTAAACAAGAGGACATGATGATTCTTAAAATTAAACAGCTCACCTAGAAACTGACACATCCTTCATACCAATGATGGCTATGAAGACCTATTGCATCATCTCTGTGTGTAACAGGTCGGGGAGGGGCAGCTTTGTGCTAAATGCAGATACCTCAGCCATATCCAATCCACATACATTGTGGATTTGTTGGAAGCCTGGAAATAAAACTAATGCTCCTGTATGTGTTAGATGACACTTTTCTTCCACGTAAGGGTCTTTATTGTATTAGAAACTGGTAGAAGACTGGATACTATATGACAAAACAAAAACAAAAACAAAAACAAAAAAACAAAACAAAACAAAACAAAAAACCCCAACCACCTAGGGAACTTCTAATTGTCTCTTTCTGCCTAAACACATCTGTTACTCATGGCAGGGCTGGCTCTGCACAGTATATGTCACTGCCAGGAAGAATGACCTCTGGCTGAGGATTGGAGGAGAAATTCAGCTGTGGAGAGAGTGTAGCCCCTTGGGGTTTGGACACAGGCAGACAGAGAGAACAATACAGGACAGAGGCTCAGAAGCTGGCTTTCACAGCATCTCATACCGGTGACCAAAGATGGCCACTGCACTGGTGACTGGGAGGCTGAGGTCATTGGGTGGAGACACCTACCAGAGAGCTAGGCATATAGCTCCATCCTTCCCAGACACCGAAAGACTTGAAAATGGTTCCGTTTCTTCCTTTACCCTCGGCAGTAGCAAGCCAAGCCCTTTGCCAATGTATCATCATGGTCTGATGTGCTCAGACTGAGCATAGGGTCTGAGCATCCTCCCTTGGCCCATCAGGCTCTCTGAAGCTGCTCCTTACGGGTGAATCTGGACTGAGGGATTATCTTCTTGCCTCAGTGTCCCCTGCCTTGCTGTCATTAGGGTTGCTCCATGAACTGTACAGGGACCAAATCTATATTTGAGGGTTGGTTGTTATTAACCAGGCACTTTACAGAAGAATCTCTTTTAAGTGTCTAAGCATAAGCATCTTATTTAGGAGATGATTCATTGTAAAGGTTTCAAGAGATGACACAAGCTGTCTGCTTATCTGTTCATTGAGCACACATTCAAAAAGAAGGGAGCCAATTAAAATTCATTAATTCACTAAGCACCCAGTGCTTGCTTTAAAAGCACAGATAAAATGATTTAAAAAAAAAATAAAAAGATCTGTGCAGTCCTTCCCCCTCAGGTAAGCTAGGGGAACAGGCTGCGAGTGGCTGGGCCACTTCAGAGCTGTATGCAAGAACAGGAGACCAGGTTCAGAGGGTGGCCTGAGGTGGTGGCTTAGAGAAGGGCAGCTAAGGCACATTTGAAGAGGTGTGAGCAGGAAGCAGGCAGATATATTTAGTCAGGGTCATTCAGCATAGAGAGCACACACACACATACACACACACATAATGTGTGTGTGTATGAATGTGTATATGAAAGTGTGTATATGAATCTCTATGTATGTGTGTATATGACTATTATATATGTATATATGATACATGTGTGGACTGTGTTTGTATGTGTGTATACATGCATGACTGTATGTGTCAGTGTGTGAGTGTATTTGTATGTGTGTACATGTGTAAGGGTATTTGTTCATGTGTGTATGTCTATGTGTGTATGAATGTATATGTGTGTGTCTGTGTGTGTGAGTGTGTTTGTATGTATGTATATATGTGTATGACTGCATATGTGTCTGTGTGTGAGTGCATATGTGTATATGTATATAGGTATGTATGCATATATATATACATATATATGTGTATGTGTCCATATGAGTGTGTACGTATATATGTATGTGTGTATGTGTGTATATATGTGTGTGTATATGAATTTATGTGTATGTGTGTATATCTATGTGTGTGTATATATGTGTGTATGTGAATGTATATGTGTATGTATGAGTTTGTGTTTGTATGTGTATGAGTGTATGAGTGTGTATATGTACATATGTGTGTATGTACATGTGTGTGTGTTGAAAGGTAAGACTTCTTTTATACAACCGTGAGGGCTGAGAAGCCCTAACATCTATATTCTGAGAGCTGGAGACTCAAAGAAGCAGATGGCTGGAGAATTCAGGCCAGTGTGGAGGCCGAGGAGAGCTAATGATGTTAGGGAGAATATCTGCTTCCTCAGGAGATAGGATCAAGGATTCAGATGTTAACCCCATCTTGGAACCCCACAGACTTGACTAGAGTTCAGTCTGACCATGTATCTGGATAGCCCACAACCCAGTTGATCTGACCCATAGAGTAAACCATCATACCAGGTTAAGGGAGGAGGGGCCAGAATGCAGTGACTTGGAGAGGCTGAGATACACTCGGAGTCAAGAGAAGTTCTGAGGAGTTGGGAGTTCTGTATGTTGGGAGATAAGGCTGGAGAGCTCCCAAATATCCTCTGAGACACACCAAAGGGCTTGTACTTGACCCAGGAGCACAGTGAGCTTCATGGGGCTTTCAACATGGATTGTCACGGTCGGAGTGTCCATGTCACTGGGCTGGTGTATCTACCAGGTCAGGGGAAGCAGGTCCCAGGCTAGTAAGAACAGCCGCGGTCCCCAAGAGGTGCTTGTAAACATCACAGGGAAATATCCCCACAAGAACAGTGGCTGAGCAGTCCAACATTAAGACAGCCCATTTCTTATTGGAAGGAAACCATGTAGAGGCAAGCAGGCCATTTTATGGGCAGTTAGTCATGCCAGCAGAATGGCTGACTGGGGCTTGGGCCAAAGCTACTCAGCACTGATGTGAAGTAGGAGGTGGTGGTACACAGAGAGACAGGGAGTTGCAGGGGGGAAGGGCAGCTTCAGCGTGAAGAGCCTCAGCAGCCCTGCCATGTGACCAAAGGGAAGTTAGACAACTGTGCATGCCTTTATGAATTAAGCTATCATAGGTTAAATGAATAGGAAGGAGGAGGTCAATGCTCTCTGTGGCTTCCACTGAAGAACTGGGAACATATCCCTGTGAGTAAGGAGACACTACACAGTCGCCAGACATTGAGTCCAGGCTGTAGGCTAAGCCCCAGAAGATATTACCTCATTTAACACTTAAAATGTGTAAAATGTGTGCATACTTTCTTCATATATACATATACATATGCATATACACATATATACATAAAATAATAGAACTCTCTCCATTTATATGTATATGAGTATATGTATATATACTTCCATGTATATGTGTATATATGTATATATACTCTCTCCATATATGTATATATACTCTGTCTCCATATATGTATGTATATATACTCTCTCCATATATATATGTGTGTGTGTATATATACACGCACACGCGCGCACACACACACACACATATATATATATATA
>JADRCD010134955.1:0-11245 GCA_019843815.1 Montemys delectorum | reverse complement strand
TTTTTTTTTTGTGTGGGTACTGGAGACTTGAATTCAAGTCTGTATGCAGCAAGCATTTTAGCAACAGAACCATCTCTTGAGTCCAATAAAGTATTTAATATCAAAACATTGAAAGTGTGTAGGGATGGTTCTGATGCTGTCCTGTTCCCCAGTTGGTTCTTGATCTGTTGGTAAAGAAGCCATGGGCCAGTTGCTGGGCAGAAGGAATAGGTGGGACGTCTGGGTCCCTGGAGGAAAGGAGACAGGTGCAAGGGAGGAGAGACGAGTTCGCCATGCTTTGGAGAGAGAAAAGCCAAGCAGTCATGTGACATCTTGGGAGGAGCAGAGGCCTGTGACCATTCCTATAGGCAGGTGGTCAGCGGTGTTTAGCCCAGACTACATGTATCTGAGCCACTAAAGTTTAGGGCAGGTGTGAGGTGTGGAGATAAGAATATTGCTAAGGGCACACTTTTCCAGGTAGGAGATAGTAGCACCCACCAATTGTGCCAAGAAGACAGGTTGAAAATGAACAACTGTGAGTATATCTTTTTATCTGCGTAGGGTGCAGGGTGGGGGCTGGTAGCAAGGCTCATTCCTGGAGCTTAGTTGGGGTAGCAAAGGTTACATGCAACAAAAGTACTCTGAAAAAGTTGAGCAGGGAGGCTGGTGGAGAACCTGAACCACAGCAGTTCACACTGGGGTAAGAAGGCCTCCCTGATGAAGCACACAGTAAAGCTGAGGCCTAAATGCATGGCAGGAGTCACCTGGGAGAATTAAAAACAAACCAGGCAGTGAAGACCACTGCCAGAGACACTTGATCCCACCTCCAGTCCAGCTCTGGCTATCTGCTGGTGACCCAGCTCTTCTGGGTGTCCCTCAGTTATCACAGGACTTTTAGATTTCCTTACATGTGCTAGTTAGTATTCTCCTAGACAGCCCTCCTCAGCAAACAGCTTCT
Source organism: Montemys delectorum (assembly GCA_019843815.1). Lineage (NCBI taxonomy): Eukaryota > Metazoa > Chordata > Mammalia > Rodentia > Muridae > Montemys > Montemys delectorum. Next base: position 10,308 of record JADRCD010134955.1, on the reverse strand, counting down.
TTTATCCACCAATTGCTCAAACAGAAACTAAAGAGTTTCTCCAGCTCCTTCCTTCCCACTTATCTCCCCATGTAATACAATGGTAAGACTTGTTCTGTACACCATGGAGATATACTGACTCCATCGGCTTGCCCTTCTTACATTCCCTATTCCGTGCCATCATTTCTTCCTTGAAAACTTCAGTAAAACTTCAATTGCTCGCCTAACCTCCAACCCACATGATAAATCATGAGAAGAGCTTCAAATTCTGCAGCATCTCCCTTGTCTCTTTAAATATGAGTTTTGTGGCTTGTGTTACACAGTCTGTGAAATGTCACCTCCATCCATCTGTCCAACTGTAGCTTGGGCTACCTGTCCTTCTCTCACTGGGATCCACCCTCATAGCTGCCTTTATGTTTCCAGAACTGTCCACTGTTGTGTGTTGCTTATCTGTTGTGTAACAAAACTTGTCCTGGGAAGACCCAGCATACATCTACTCACCCCAGAAAGGGTCTAGCTTGGTAAACCATGAGTTTTACTGGGATTAGCTATAGGAGCAGAAATGACTCAAAGGCAGCTGATTCACCGAGACCTAGCTCAGCATGTGTGACAACCCACAAAGCTGGGAACCTGGAGGGCACTGAGCAGCCTATAGGTAGCTCAGCATGTGGAGAGTGCCCTTCACAGGGGCCTCTGTTGGCCTCTCCAGGCCACTGGTCTACTTTCAGACTCTTCTTTGGAGCACAGCTTCACTCCTCTGAGGACTCTTAGCTTTTATTGCTTACTCCAGCAGGGCACGGCCTAGTGAATCTTATAAGTTTCTGGGACTTCCTAAAGCTGTTTTTAGTGTTTTCCCTTCCTGTTTAAGGAGCTTCCTGAAAGTTTAAATGTTTCAATTGCAGTAAACTGTTAGACAACATTGTTGCAGTTCCGGTGACTGCGGTAGACACTGCTGAGTTCCCCCCATGGTGTGGTGGAAACTTCAGTTGTAGTATGCCACCAACCGCCTGTCTCCTGAGTTCACTGGGACATCATTTGTCTTCTCCACTGAAGGTCACCAACGCAGGCTGATTACTGCTGCGAGGAGCTCTAGTCTGCTGCTTCATGACTGGTGGCCAGTCTTCCAGTGGCTTTTGCATTACTCCTTCCTGGTTGGGTATGAACTATTTTTTTCCAGATTCATGGTGCAGCCATTTTCCACCCAGCTTCCTTTCCTCTTGGCCTCTGTCCTATCCTCATCAGGTCTTCAGGACTGACAGCACCTCTGCAGTCTCTTCAGGTTCCCTCCATCTCCCATTTACCCAGGCCTGCGGCACTTTTTTTCTAATCCTGTTCTCCTCATAATCCACACTCCCAACTACTTTACCAAGTCCTAAGGGTTCAAAGGCTTTTGAAAACCAAAACCAAGATTCTTTCTGTTACAACTGCATTAAAGGAGAGGCACTGTTAGGAGACCCCACACAGCAGGGGTTCCCCTTGTAGTAGATTAGGCACAAACCACACCCAAACACCTGTTTTCACAGAGAGCCCCTTTATACAGAGAGATCCTTTATTAAGACAGGAAGAAAAGTTAGAAGTGGCTGGTTTCTGACTCAAGCAGAGAAGCAGCAGCAAATGACCTTGCAGGTGTAGCTTTTTAGAAGAGAAAAGGGGAGGTCTGTTAGAATGGACTAGGATGTGGTGTATATTTTGATTGGGCATGTTAATTAGGTGAATTAAAGAGGACTTTTGATTCTTGGCTTCAATAGTTTGATAGCTGGACCTTGATAGTAAGCTTCAGGAAGAGAAATAACATTAGTGACTAGCTTTAGAAATGAATCTAATGGTTTTTAGCAAGGTAGACAGAATGGGGGAGAAGGATAAGGCCTGCCAGAGCCATGCTCACCACACTTGAGCTGGCCAGAGTCCCTTCAGGTTAATCCTAAGTAATTGCCTTACTTATGCAATTGTGGGGCTCAATGGCCCAAATCTGCTTTATAGGCGGAGGTTTATGAAAGGTGTGATGTTTCAGTCTTGACTTAGAAGCCATCTGGCTCTAAGGATGGAATCAGAATCCCTCCATCTCAGGGGAAATCCAGACTTTTGACATAATGCCTTCTGCTGACTGAATGAGACCAACACACCCCAGTATAATGGGACATTACTCAAAGTCAACCTATTTAAATGTTAACCACACCCACTCACAGCAACGTGCACACAGGTCTTTAAAGAGCTGAGCCATAGCCTAGTCAGAGTGACATAAAGTTAGCCGTCATACACACAGAAGGCCAGCCTTCGCGGGCAGGATAGTAGTTTGTGTCTGTGGGTTTTCACTTGTGTGTTCCTGCCTGAGCACACCTGGAGCTACCTTTTTTTGTGCGCCCAGATTTAATGAGTCCCATTTATCTTGGTCCAACTCTTCCGTGTTTGGCTTCTCCTCTGTTTGTTTTTATTCTGACTATCCCAGACTCAAGATTACTTCTCGTGCTTTGTGTAAGTTTATAAATAACTGTTGTACTACATATTTAATCTCAATTGGGGACGTCTACCCTGACTTAAATAATTTTATTCCTAGATAAAATACACAAAATCTTTATATTTATGGTAAGCTTTTAAAGCATTAGAGCTGGGCAGATGTCTACTCTCTAAGCTATTATGTCTACTTCCCTATCACTAACTCCAAGGTGACTTGTCATGTTTCACCTGGCCTGCTCCTATTCCCACTGGCCGGCTCTCATGGCCAGCTTTCATGATCCCTTACTCCATGGCATCCTCCTCTCTATCCACAATTCTTTTCTCACCTCTTCTTGGTTCTGCCTTCGACCCGAACCCCTAGAACCAAAATTCCAACTATCTTCTGCCCAGCTATGGACTGTAGGCATCTTTATTCAACTACTAGTTTAAAATTAAGGAGCAAAGTTACATAGCATCACTTGGTATACGTGAGGACCTCTTCATCCCTGGGGGGCAACCTGTTATGTTTTATAAAAAAGAAAAAGAAGCCAGGGATATGTTTGGTGGAGGCATAGTATGGTGCAGGGGAAGGGGGGGTGTCTCTGTGGGCCCATGCTGAGGCATCCCTTCCCCCTGAGGGACCAGCCACACAATGGTATAGTATAGTGCATGGGGAGGGGAGTTGAGGGGGTAGTAGAGACAGAGAAAGGCAGAGAGAGAGAGAGAGAGAGAGAGAGAGAGAGAGAGGAATGGGGAGAGAAGGGACACAGGGGTAAGAGACCAAGAGAGAGAGGAGGGGGCAAGCAGCCCCTTTTATAGTGAGTCAGGCATATTTGACTATTGCCAGGGAACTGGAGCAGGGCCTAGAAGGAATGCTAACACAACCAAACTTTGGGAGCCAGTCTTCAGCATTATAATACAGAGCAGCAGACCAAACCTCAACAAACAACCTACAGTGTGAGTGCCAGTGAAGGACTTGGGAGCAGAGTTCAATCTGCCAGTTGGTTCTGCTTTTGGTCTGATCCCTCTGTTTCCTACTTATAAGGCCAGATAAGGTCACTGGGAACCCTAGAGCCCAAACAACTCAAGATAAAAAAAAATCACTAAATCATAAAATAATTTGAAGAAAACACTCTATATCAGTTTTCTCCAACGAAATTATTTCAATGTTTTGTTTGAAACACTGAGCTCTTTAGCCAAGAGGATGGCGGCTTATGCCGGTAATCCTAGCATTTGGAAGACGGAGACTGGAGGACTGTTATAAATCTGAGGCTACATTGTGAGACCCTGTCTCATAAAACAAACACAAGAAGAAAAGGAAGGGAGGAAGGGAGGGAGGAAGGGAGGGAGGAAGGGAGGAAGGGAGGAAGGGAGGAAGAGAGAAATAGTCTTTCTAAAGTTCCTTCCTTGCAGGGAGTGGTTGGAACTGGTTTTACTGGTGGCCGATCACATGCCTATTTGGTTTCCTGTGAGATCCATTAGTGCCCACTGGAACGAGGAGTGGGAGAGTAGGCAGAAGCCCTGCCCTTGTAGTTGCGGTAGCTTTGGAATCCTTGCAACCAGCCAGCCTGTGTCCTTGCTGCTCGTGCTCTAAACAGCCTTGATGCCCAGTTCCACAGAGACGGAGGCAGCATCTTCTCCTGGATGCCTCTCTGGAGAAGGCAGTCTTCAGGCACAACTCACATGCTCAGATCAATTTATGCACAGCAGAGCATTATTTGTCTCATAGCTGGCACAGTCAAGAGATTGAGGGGCTGGATCTAGGAGGCACTGGGGATCAGTCCTTTAAGTCTAACAAGCTCTGGAAGCCAAATAAGCCTAAAGTAGCAGCAAATAAGAGAAAAGCAATAGTTACCTTCTATAATCTGAAGAACAGGGACCCTTCTGGAATCACTATTGGTTCTCTTCCCAGTCCTCCCCCCCCCCCCCGACCTGAGCTTTTCAACTTGAATCCTAAGGCCAGTACAGTCTATTTACGTACATGAAATGTCGTGTAATTAAATGGCAAGGACCCTGCGATTCTAGTCTTAGATTTCAGTGTCTCCCTTAACCTTCTTACCTGATAGTGAGATGTACAGTTGAGTCTAATATCCAGATTTTAAAACACAAATATGCCAGGAGTGAATGGGTCAGAGATCCTTCATAAGTTTTTAAGACAATAGATGGTTTAGCCTGCTGCAGTGGCCCAAGCCTGTGATCCCATAATCACTAGGAACTAGTGAAAGGTCAGCCTGGGCTACGTAGCAAGCTCTAGGCTAGCCAGAGCTAGGGAGACTTTGACTCAACAATTAAACAAACAAACAGAAAAACCAAAACTCCAAACCTACAGCAACAGAAGTTCTGATAAGATGACTGGCTGATTCATGGCTACTAGCTTTATTACTTTACAAAGTAAGTAGAGCTTTAAATGTATATGGGGTATGTGGGGTGTGTGTATGGTGTTTGTGGGGGTACATATGTGTGTGTGGGGTGTGGGTATGTATGTGTATGTGTGGGTATGTGGGGTGTGTGTGTGTATGATGTGTGTGATGTACATATATTTGTATGTGGTATGTATGTATGTGTTTATGTGTAGTGTGTGTGGTACATCTATGTATGTGGTATGTCTGTATATGTGGCTATGTATGTGTGTGGTATGTGTATATGTATGGGAGTTGTATGGTATATGTATGTATATAGTGTGATGTGCTTTGTTGTTGTTTTCTGTTTTGCATTTGTGAGTGTCCAGGGAATTGGAAAGAACTAAACATGTGGACTTTAAACACTCACAGATTAGTCATACAGATGTACATCCTAGAGACCATGATGATCCCGGAGGGTACAGGTACTTAGAGAGTATTTTCTGCTTTATTCCCTAACTCTGAGTAATGGAGACACAAGTCTAGACTCCACGTGATTTGAGATTCACATAAAAAGCTCAGTCCAGTCTGAATCCCTGGGTGGAGTGATGGAGAGCAGAAAAAGGCATTAGAATTAGAGTTACAGATGGTTTGAGCTACCATGCAGGAGCTGGGCATTGAACCTGGGTCCTTTGCAAGAGCAACAGGTGCTCTTAACTATTGAGCCATCTCTCCATCTTCTTAAAAACATTTTTTAAACATTTCCTTGGTATGCATGTGTGTGTGTTTGTACACACAAGCTGTGGGTGGAGGTCAGAGGACAACCTGTGGAAGTCCATTCTTTCCTTCTACCTCATAGGCTCTGGGAATGGAGGAACTCAGGTCACCAGGTTTGCCAGCAAATGCCCTTACCTGCTGAGGCATCTCTATGGCCCTTCAAGTTGAATTCTTGAAAATGTATTGTTACATTCCTAATGATTGGAATGCTACTGGACCAAATAAAGTATAAATCCACTGTTTTCAGTTTTCACCCAATCTTGAGATGTGGGGTGGGGAGCAATAAGTCCCATTTCAATGTGAGCAGACAGTCTGTGAGGGAGGTGGGCAAGCAGCTTTCCCACACACCTGTCTTTCCTCCTCTTTTTTTTTTTTTGAGACAGAGTTTCTCTGTGTAGCCCTGGCTGTCCTGGAGCTCACTCTGTAGACCAGGCTGGCCTCAAACTCAGAAATCTGCCTGCCTCTACCTCCCAAGTGCTGGGATTAAAGGTATGGGACACCACAGCCCTCCTGGCTTTCTCCTCTTCTTTTAATCCGTCTAAGTCCCCTGGGGCTTGAAAATTAGGAAAGATCATTTTTCTGCCCTCAAGCTAAATAACAGCCGAATCTTTAGCACTAAGAGTAGAAAAGGAAACAACACCCTAGTGTTCACACGTAGAAAACAGTTCCTCTGTCCCAGCTGAAGTCTCCCTCTCCTTCTTTAAAGTTAACAGTAGGAACACCAGATAGACCCTCCTGAACACCTGAACACCAGATAGTCCAGCACACCTGAACTTGGTTAAAGGCATCCCTCCCCCAATACCACATCCCCCCCCCCCAGAAGCAGGGAGCCAGTGTAGAAGGAATGAATGAATGGTTGCAGTCCCACAGGAGTGCCTTTGATGAAGCAGGGCATTTTTGCTCTCACACCCATATGCTTTCAGACAGTGGTTCTCAAGTTGTGGGTCATGACCCCTTTGAGGGTCACATATAAGATATTCTGCATATCAGATATTTACATTATGATTCATAACAGTAGCAAAATTAGAGTTATGAAGTAGCAATGAAATAATTTTATGGTTGGGGGTCAGCACAACATGAGGAACTGTATTAAAGGGTCACAGCATTAGGAAGGCTGATGACCTCTGCTCTCACTTCAGGGGAAGTGAAACTTTTCCAGTACACGGGGAGTTGCTGGACTCTTTACCTGTCCAAGGGCAGCTCATTCCTGGTCCTTGCTGGTCACAGGGAAGGAAGTGAGGGACCACCTACATAGAAGCATTTGATTTCAGGTGACACTCTAGGACCAGCTCTCTGAGCTGGGGTGGTTCTAAGTCTCCTGCAGGCTTTGGGCAGCATTACTTTGCTAGCCTTTATGTCTACAGCTCCATCCAGTGACTCCAACAGCCTCCATAACTGATCAAACTGGGAAGGCAGCTCCAGATAGTCCCTTTTTAGGGATTCCCACAGCAACTATGTCACCCAAGGTGAGTCTTCATCTTCAAAAGGAGTTAAGGAGTTAGGCCTCTCTCCTTTCCTCCCCTCCTTTCCCCTCCACTCTTTGGAATCTAGGACTTGGAGAAAGGTCAGGAGCAAGGGCATTGATGCAGGCCGCAGATGTGGTTTAGCTGGTGCTGGGTCCCCGGCTGCAAGCAGTAACGCAGGTGCCCATTTCGTGACAAAGCTTGCATTCTCATACCACCACCTTATTCAAACAGGAAACAGTACATTTTTCACATACTTTGGCCAGAGCTGGAGGACACAGACTGAAGGCAACTGGTGAGGGCAGCATTTGTGGAATGTGACTGTTCTCCCTATTTCCCCTCTTGGCAGGACTATTCGGTCCTTTCTTTCTCCCCATGTAAAAATGCCCACCTCTACTGCACATGCCTACCCCTTCCCTGGTCCTGAATGGATCGAAAGGTGTCTTGGTGCTTGTGGTCAGTCTTTGGTGTGGGAACAGGCTCAGTTTCAGAGTAGAGGTTAAAGGCTAAGCATAGGAGAAAGGGGAGCACAGAGAAGACCTGCCATCCAGAAAACCAAGGCAAGTAAAATGGCTGAACAGACGACAGGATAGGCAGGAGAGATAGGTCAACAGAGGTGTGAAGATACAAGCTGGAGCCCAGCTATTAAGAAATATCATGCAATGAGGGGGCATATTTGGACAGCCCATACCACGGTGTAGCCCTGAGAAATTACATTATTCAACAGATCTGGTGTAAAAGGGTGTTATTGGAGGAGGAGGGGAGGAATGAGGAACTGGGGGGAGGGACAGAGTCAGACAGACAGGGAGCAGCCAGAAATCCATGAGGGCAGAGAGAGTGGGCAGGGGTAGGATTCAGGGAGAGAGACAGAGACAGAGAGAGACAGACAGAAAGAGAGACAGACAGACAGGGAGCAGGCAGAGAGCCATGAGGACAGAAAGAGTGGGTAGGGGTAGGATTCAGGGAGAGAGAGAAGGAATGGAGAGAGACAGAGACAGAGAGAGACAGACAGACAGAACAGGCAGAGAGAGTAGGCGGGGGTGGGGTTCAGGGAGAAAAGGAAGAGGGGGAGAGACAGAGATAGAGACAGAGAGACAGACACAGAGACAAAGAGACAGACACATAGACAGACAGAGAGACAGAGACAGAGAGAGACAGAGAGCTAGCATGGTGGGCAGCCCTTTTTATCTGCAGGCAGTGGAGGATGACAACATAAGCAACTGCTCGGTCCCTGAGAACAGGCCAGTGAAATGTCCTGTACACTAACACTGGCAGGTAAGCTGGGAACAGCTTTTCTTTAAGAAGGTTTCAGTGTTCCCATGTGGAAGTAAGTAGAAGTAGGCAGAGTCAAAAAGGCTAGCAGAGAAAGCAACACCAAGTGTTAGGGGATTCAGGGTGCCAGCAGAGGCTTGGGCAGAACAGAAGGCTGGAGTCAGTTAGAAGGAGGAGAGGTGTAAAAGGCTACTGTGTCCACAGAGGAGCCTGCAGTCCTGATGGATGGTGGACAGAGTTTGAAGCAGGAGCTGTGTGGACAACACTTCTGTTTCCCCAAATTTACACGTCAATGTCTTGATCCATAATACAGTGGTTCTAGAGGTGGAGCCTTGGGGAGTTAGTTAGGTTTTATAAAGGTCATAAGGATGTGACCCCATGATGAGATGTATGCTCTTATTGGAAGAGGACGAGACACTCTGTTGTTTGAGGACAAGGTGCTAAGGTAGCTGTGTGAAAACCAGGAAGAAAGCCACATTAGGAATGAATTTTCAGGATCTGGAGTGCTGTGAGAAATCAAAGCTGCCCAGCCTGCGCTGCTGTGTTATAAATGCTGATTGAGACCAAAGCCTGGGTGGTGCTCATAGAAGCTGGGTTAGGTGGGGAGGGACAGGGCACAGGCTTAGAAGACAGCAGGGACTCCCAGGGAAGTGGAAAGGCTGCTGACCAAGGGGCTGGTAAAATGGCTGCTGAGCTGAGAGCTTCGTGAAGTCAGAGGTTACTGTTGAGGATACAAATCTCACAAGTATAGATCCCTTCAACTGCCTTCAAGAGTGCCTTCAACTGCCACATAAGAAGAAAGAAGGCAAATGGTTAGAGCGATCCACAGAGACATTAGGGTTGCAGAGAAAGGAGCAAGAGAAGAGAGACTTATATATACATACATGCGAATATAGCCATGCATACTTATATGATTATATGTGCTCATATGAAGAAATATAATAGATAAATGAATGGCTAGATTGATAGATAAGGAAGAATAGACATGACTTATTAAAATGGAATAGGGGATATATATGTGTGTGTATATGTGTATATGTGTGTATGTATTCATATCAAAGAATGTTTTTGGAAAATTAATCTTTTCTAGGAAAAAAAAAAACCGAAAGAGGTAAGTCCACTTCTTAGGAAGATGATATACCCCTCCAAGTCAGAATTAGCAAATGCTCTTGGACTCACCTCAGAACTGTTCTTGACACAGGCTCGGGGAGCCAGTCTCCGGGAACTGGCGTGACCCCTGACTGGGAGCAGGTAAAAGGTGGTAAGTCTGGGCTGCCTTTGTAAGTTTGTAAGGTCATTATCGAAGCCTTAGCAACGTGGAGCCTGCTGTAGAGATCTCACAGCCAGCCAAGGTGACTGACTGCTTCCTAGAAACCCGAGAGAGCTAAGGGCAGGACCAGGAATGAAGTCAGAATTTCCCTGGGGCACACACCTAAAGCCAGTCTAACTGAAGACCTACAGCATACTTGGGTGGCTACCCTGGAGTGGCAGACGTTTTAGCCCATGCTTAGGCTGGGCGGGCTTTCAGAAGTGGGGATTAAGGCAAACTATGGCTCTCATGATTCAATGACCTTCCATATAGCCTAGCTAAGTGCCTGAGCTCTGCTTGAGGAGCCCTTGGGAGAATGTACCTACCTAATTCTCTTTAGTCTCTGCAGGCCCAGCCTGGGGAGACAAGCACCCAGCAGTTTCTCTGAGAAACACCTTTCACTTTATTTAATCCTCATTTCCTCTGGGTGAGCAGCCTCAAACTTCAGGAAGCTTCATTTCCTTCCCCTCTTCCGAACAGAATGCTCTGGTTTTAAGCCTTTGTTTGCATTAGCCAAGGCAAAACCAGTCTCTGGTTACACAACTGGGGACAGGAGGGGAGAAAAGGTGAAAGCCCGAAGCCAGGGACTCCCACTAAGGCTAAAGTCGCTAAGAGATCAGATGTTCACATGGGGAGTTAGCAGAATTAACACTTGACTTCTCACCCCAGCCTCCTTCAGACTTGTAACGCCACCCCCCCCCCCCCCCCCCCCCCCCCCCCCCCCCCCCCCCCCCCC
>JADRCD010134921.1:0-12447 GCA_019843815.1 Montemys delectorum | reverse complement strand
TCTTCCTCCTCCTCTTCTTCTTCCTCCTCCTTCTTCTTTTCCTCCTCCTTTCCTTCTTCCCCTTCCTCCGTCTCCATTTCTTCATCTTCTTCCTCTTCTCCTTCCCTCCTTCCTCCTCCTTCTCCTCCTCCTCCTCCTCTTCTTCCTTTCTCCTATCCCTGAATTTTGTGTAAAATTGAGGCTTGGAAAAGAAGCAGTGCCTAAAGTAAATAAAATGCCAGCCATGTTCACTTGAAAGCCTGGCATTCCTGTTCTGCTCTGCCTGTTCCTTGGAAAGGACTCCTCCACAGCTTTGGGGTTTCATATTCACTGAAGCTGCCATGCTCTCACATAATTAGATAGCATCCTGATGAAAATCTCCCAAGACCCCCATTACCTCTATGTCAGGAAAGGTTTGAGTCTCCTCGGCAATGCATTCAGCTTCTGCACAGCTACCTTCCTGCTTCTGTTTGAATCCCTAATGTTTATTACATCTCCTCCACATCCTTCATCCTCATTCTCTACCATACTGCCATTACCCCTGCTGCCTGCAAATGTCATGCTCATGGGTGGGAAAACCCCCAAGGTCCAGAGATATTGATAGTAGATGGCTGCCAAGGAAGGGAGAGTCACTCTCCTTTGGAGAAGACAATGCTGGTAGGTTTCCCATGACTCAGTGGATGGGAACACCCTTGGACTCAGGGGTTATTAACAGTAACAGAAATGATAACAAAAAGGAAATGAAGTTGAAGGGGAGATGAGGTGGCAAGCACCCTGGAGAGTTGGAGGGAGGTAGCAGTGGAAGGGTATGATCAAAATTATATAGATGTATGAAATTTCAAGTACATTAAAAAATCATGTAAAAAATGTCACCCTCAGGCCTGGCTCTATGATTGCCCTCTGGTGATCCAGAAGCTCCTATACAAAAGCAAAGCCATCTAGTCAGACTAGATCATTTCATTAGATCATTTATTTCTTTAGGAAGCCTAGGATTGGGATGGAGAGGGACAGGATGCTAAGTCCTGAGTCTGCTGGTTTGGCAGCATCTCACCAGTCCATGTACAGAGTATCTGACAAAGAAAACCAACAGGAACGACTCAGGGCACAATGAGTCCCCATGTGTGTGCTAACACTCAAACATGGAGCACACCATGGGTAGTAAACACTTCTATCCATGCTTCACCGTGGCTGGATCTGCCCATGTGGCTTCATCTTGTCCTTCTGCCTCAGTATCTCAACTGTGCCCATATTTCAAAGTATCACAGACCCATCCCTGAGCTGTTATCTCAGCAATATGGTGGCCATCTCTGGGACTCATTCCCCTCGTGCCCCACAGAGTTCCTTGTATCTGAATCACCTCAGTGAAGACCTTCTTAATCACCTGAGTAAAGATACTAGCGCCTTTCATTGCACCTCATCCTCTATGCCGTCGGTCTGTTTCATTCTTTCCAGAACCCTCAGCAACTGCACCTTTATCTTCCCTGTCTCTATTAAGTGCTTAAACATAAAGACCCACATTCATCAAGAGTTCTGTTCTGTTTACCGCTGTGGGCACTGCATGGCCCATGATAGACACTCAAATCTTTGTTAATAAATAACGAAGTCATGTAAATAAAAGCTGAAGCCAGGGAAACCATCATCAAACAAGAAAGTGAATGAGGGCATCGGCCGACAAACAATGGCCACTGAGGTTTAAGGACAATTGATCAACTTCTGACTGCTTCCTGGATTTCAGTTTGCTCTCAGAGAGTCATTTTGAATAGTCCAGTGTAATTCAACAATCCCAATGAAACACACACAAGCATACTTGCACACTTGTGTATGCACAATACCCGTGTACACACAAGCACACAATACGGAACAGTTTGCCCCATCAATGTTAGGAACTCATGGGTGACCCGTGGTCATTTAGGATGAATACCTTTGCCCCAACTGAAGCTACAGCCTCCTAAATGTTGTTTTTTCTAGAAAATGTCAACAAGAATCCATGCCAGTTACGATCCAACAAAAACCATGAGGTGTTTGAAGGATGCATCATATATGGACGTCTCCTGGTTAGGGTTTTGTATGCTGCAGGGTCCTCTCAAGTGATGTGACTATTTTCTCTGGAACAATGCTGGGTCAACAGAACTGCTTGATAGTTGTCACACAGTGAGGGTGATCACTCCTCATCATCCTGCTCAGCTATGTGGCAGGGTCTGTCCCATTGAGACATGAGGATGACCGAGGTCATGTATAGATAGAGGACACACTTGAAAACGGGGGAGGGGATGTGTTCTTAGTGAAAACAAAGCTTTGGAAACAGTTGGCAACTTGGAGATCTGTTGTAGGAGGTGCAGCTTGTGTATCGTCAAAAGAATAGCAATAGGAGAAAAACCAATTGGTGCACGTCAAGAGATGCTGCTGAAGCCGTTGACGGAGGAGACAGTATGATCTCCTTTACCTCCCACCCACTGTGCTCTAGCCAGGCTGAAACAACTTGGTGAGGTCCTGACCTTGTGGACCCGCCCTGTGTAGAGAAAGAGGTGCCATCTGAGGACCTCTGTTGAACCCAGCATGGCCGCCTTCTTCACCTCTCCACTTCCGCATCTCCATTATTGCAGAGACCGAACAGCATCCACCATCCCTGCTGCTAAAGTTCAGGGGCTCAGAAAACAGTGTATGAGATGGCTTTGACAAACCCTTGGTTTATATCCTGAACAAGGCGGGAAAAGACAGGGATAATGATTTTACAACTAAGACTTTGCAGCAGCTTCAAGCTGCAACCCCCAAAATAACTGTTTTTAACCGAGCCCTCTAAATGCCATGTACTACATGGAGGCCAGGTAGAAAGCCACCAGGGTGGCTATGGTATCTGTTTCACATTGAGGAATACAAGCCCTATCGTGGGAAGCGCTTTATCTGCCATGGTTGCACAGTTAAGGGTAGTATCAGGTATGGGAACATTTGAGAGGACCCACGTCAATTGAGAACCCCAGATAAAGGTCTTGTTGATGCTAGAACTTCTATATCCAGAGTTTGAATGCTTTGCAGAGGTAGCTGCCCCTTATTTGAATGGTTCCTACTGAAGAAAGCCCAAGCCTACGGTCCCCCTTGGATCTCATGGTTACAGGCCCAGAGGCCTGGCCTTTATGGATACATGTGCCTGCGCATGTGTGAACTCACACTCAGCCTGTAGACACACACATGTCCAGTCCTGACACTTTCTCACTGAAGGTGAGCATGTTCACCTACATTCATTTGTAAGCTGCCTGACCCTCGTGCTCCCAGCCCAGCTCATTCTGCCTCCAGACTTCCCTGGTTGTTATAAGCTTATCACAGAAGTAAATCAAAGTGTTCTCAAGAGGAGAAGAAAAGATAAAAGCAAAAAATGCAGCATCCTCGAGAGAGGGATATTTTTTATAGTTCCACAACTCTGGCAATTCTGTCTTTAAAAAAAATCCATTATTTAATTTTAGTACCATGAGGTGCTGGTGATGAATAATGACCCCTCTCCTACCTTCCAGTATTTCTAAAATATTAATACTGGTTGGATTCCTCTCCTAAGGGGAGGTAGGAGCTGAATCCTTTATGTGCTTCAGAACCTGTTCTAAAACAGCAGGGAGGTATACTCAGTATCTACCAGTCCTACACTCTGGGCCCCTCAAATGATGCCTGCCTCAGAGGATGGGGGTCACACAGTGGGGTGGAGGGATGAAATGAGCTGCCCAGCAGTATCATTTTCAGTATTGATATTGTCAACACTGTTCTTTTAAACTACCCATCACAATGCACTTTCGATCTACACTAAATTTGGAATGTGAATCATGAAGAGTAACCTTAAGTGGCCTGACCTTCCCAGATCTTTCGGGTCAAATGTCTGCTTAGGATAACTGCAGCTCAGTGTGCAGCCAGACTCAAGACAGCCCACATGGAGCCTTGGGTACGGCCCCCGCCCTGTTCTAGAGCAGATCGTGTTTGTGTGTGTGAATATGTAGGTATATGCCGTGTGTGTGTGTGTGTGTGTGTGTGTGTGTGTGTGTGTGCATGTGAGAGCCTGTGCCTGTGTAAAATATATCTTGACATTTGCAGTACATGAAAGAAACAGTAGAGGAAACTTTCAAACCAGACAAACAGGGTAATAAATTATTACCCTTGGCAATTGTGGTAGTGTGAATAGGTACAACCCCCGTAGACTTATGTATTTAAATGCTTGGCCCATGGGGAGTGGCACAATTAGGAGGTGTGTCCTTGTTGGAGGAAGTGTGTCACCGTGGGGACAGACATTGAGGTCTCCTATGCTCAGGCTCCACCCAGGGTAGAACACGATCTCCTCTTGCTGTCTAGGGATCAAGATGTAGAACTCTTGGCTACTCCAGCATCATGTGTGCCTGCCTGCTGCCATGTTCCTGCCATGATGATATTGGACTGAACCTCTGAAACTCCAGGTTGTCCCCAGTTAAATGTTGTCCTTTATAAGAGTTGCTATGGCCATGGTGTCTGTTCACTGTACTAAAATCCTAAACTAAGACAGCCATGGACTTCACAAACAAAATCAAGCTTTCTTTTTGTTCTCTTTACACGACGAAGTTACAGTCAAAGCTGAAGAAGCAGATGCCCAGGCTCTACTTCACAGCTTGGACTCTCCTGGTTTTCTCTAGATAGCACCTTATTATGTAGCCCTGGCTGGCCTGGATCTGGCTCTGTAGCCTAGGCTGTCCTTGAGATCGTAGAGATCCGCCTGCTTCTGCCTCCTGAGTTCTGGGTGTTAGGCTTAGAGGTGTGTACCACCACACCTAGCAAAATTACAGCTACTTGCCTCACTTCCAGACTCTTAAATCCACACAACTGTGTAATTCCGTTTTAATCATTTCATCTACAAGTATAAAATAATTGTAGATTCACATGTAATTGTAAGAAATCTCATTTACTCAATTTTCCCTAAGAGTGCTATGTTGTCACGCTGTGGGCAGCAGGATGCCACCTTTTAAACACCAACATTGTAGGATGGCTGGTGTTGTTCAGAGTTCTCTGGAGTGCCGTTCGTATGTGTGAGCCTCTGACATCTACCTATCCGCTGCTTGACTCATAGCCTTATATTGGCAATCACTAATTTCTCCTCAATTTCCATCATTTTGCCATTTAGGGAATGTCAGGTGAAGGGAATCTCATACTGTGACTTTGTGCTATGCTGGTTGGTGATCCCCGAAGAGTCTCTCAAGTTGCCATGCACAAAGTAAAACCGAGCATGGTGATAGCTGGCTGCCATCCCAGAAAGTGGAGGCAGAAGGATCAGGGGTTCAAAGTCAGTTTGAGCTACGCTGTGAGTTTGAGGCTAGCCTGGGCTCTATGTGACACTATGTCAGGTGATGGTATAAACCAAAGAGCTACCTGGACATGTTGTGTTGGTGTTTTCCTGGGCTCTCTGTCCAGCCTCGTGGATCTGTGTTTGTCCCTCTACTGCACAACATTGTCTTGACCTTGTCACCACGGCACATGTGAGAACCCTGATGTGATCCTCTTCTGGATTGCTTAGCTCTCCCAGATCGGGGCTTTTCCATATACATTTTAGAATAAGCTTGCCTACAGAAATCCTTGCTGAGACTTCGGCAGGAATGACAGTAAGCATAAGTGTTGCCTTTTATATATATGTCTTTGTGTATGGCACCATGGCTTATCCTCACAGAACATCTCTTTTTACACAGCTACTCAGATTTGAAACAGGTGCCCCACCATTGAATAAACATACCTATAATGTCTGGCACGGGACTGTCTTCGTTGTGTACTGTGAATAAAGCTACTGCAAACATTTCCCTGGGAGGGCAAAGGTATTCTGCATTTGGGGTTGTCCTTTAGGGCAAATCCTCAAAGGTGCGGGGAGGGGACTTGAACAACGAGAAGGAATCATCTTCTTACGGTTATTTTTTCTTTAGTCAGCCTTACACAGATTTTGTTTTCTGTGTGTGAAAAAGGCTATCACTATTAGCTTGGAAATCCCATCCAGGCGTGAGGTTGTATATCAGGGTGGGAGGGGGGCCCCGCCAGCGAAGGCAAGGGAGGCTGCAGAGACAAGGGTTTGCAGCTTCCGAGCTTTCTAAGAGTGACCGTGGTTGTGTAGGTGGCTGGCCTGATGCTGTTACTGCCACAAACCTGCTCTCAGGTTTCCCCCACCCCCCTAGTATTCAACTAGAGAAGGTAGCTAAGTGGAACCCACTTCTATTTCTCCTACTTCAAGCCAGTTATTTGTGACTAAACTGCTTTTTCTTAAGGTCCTCTTTCATCCAAAAGAAAAGAAGATTTAGTTAAGTCATTTTCTTTTTATCCAAGAAAAGCAAAGGGCACGAATTGACCAGCCCCCGTCAAGCTGCCTTTTGTTTTGATGCCTGGGATGGCTGTCGTCTGAGAGAGCCCTGAAAGGAGTGAGAAATATCCTCAGAGCAGGCTAACTCATGGCCGCTCGGAGACCTGACACGGTTCCATTTGTGTTTCCATCCTTCCTAATCAAGTTCCTGCCTTTGCCTGTAATGGAAGTCGTGTTCCGGGGAGAGAAAAGAAAACAGAGCCTCTGCTTCTAAAACCATGCCGGGCTGGGCTGCTAGTAGTGAGCGTGATCATCCTTGCATTGAGAACTGAAAGCTCAGGCTCCCCATGTGAGGACAGAGCCGGGAGCCCTGGTGGCTGCATCTCAGCCATCTTAGTGTAGACTGAGCTTGTGGCTCTGTGGCAGAGTTCTTGCTCAGTTATCCCCTTTGGACTCCATGGGAGATGAGGCAAAGAGGAGGGCAAAGTCAGCACTGTGGGACAGACAACTTCCCAGGGGGGCCTTGCTTTATGTTTTGACACTGACTTGTGTAATCAAAGCAGACGGTGTGTCAGCCTCGCTTTCCAAAGATGGAGGTGGAACACTTAACTATTAGAGCAGGTTTTCCAGGCAAAGCTGTCAATCAGATAGAGACCTGCCAGACCTCAAGCTGAATGCTTCCCATTAACACCTCCATGTTCGGGTGTGGAGGCCGACCATGATCTAAGCTAGAAGGGCAGATGTAACAATAAATCAATGCTGTGACATAAAAGGGAGCATGGATTGGATGTGCTTTGCGTGTGGACAGTACTCTTGCACACGTGGACTGCTGGGTGTGAGGGGCAGGGCCTTCCTGCTTTGCCTTGAGACCTAGTCCCTGAGCTTTTCCATCCTACATGGAAAGAACAGGCTCCCTCCTAGTTCAGAGGAGGGAAATCCAACTATCTGTGCGGCATCCCCTGGAGGTGGGGTTCAGAGCATCCGGTTCAAGCTTCAGGTTCAAGTTCTTGCTCAGCCCTTTATTGTGCATTTTCAGAGAAACCATCACTAAATCTCTCTGATGAGATGAGGGCCTGGTACTCATAGGGGACTTGCTAGGGGAGACTGGGGTGGGACAGTGCAAGAGGAGGGCTGCCATTGAGGACACCCTGCCACCTGTTATTCAGCACAGGCTCTGCACCTACCTGGATGCTGGCAATATTGTTCAGGATATTATCTGCAGATGCACACACCCTCACTCCTAGGGAAGCCAGACACCTACAGAGCACCTGCCGTCTCTTTCTCCTCCTCTTGATCTTCTTCCTCCTCACACCCCTCCCTATTTCTTCCCCACCCCAGGACCGGGGCTCACTTTGCATTCCCAGATGGCCTCTAGTTCTCATCCTCCTGTCTTAGCCGCCCCCAGGTGCTTGAATTCCATGTATATACCACCACGTCAGCGTCTGTCTTCAATTTCATAGAAGTGGTTTCTGTGGTTTGGGGTTGAAGACAATTATACCATGGGAACTGCAAACAAAACCACATCCCCATCTCTGAGATAGGCTTGCCTGTGAGTCATGTGCAATAACTGTTCCCCTCAAATCCCTAGGCATGTGCCTGGGCATGCTTCCTTGATGTACGCAGCTCAGGCTATCTGAAGTAAGAACACGTTCACGTACACCCCAGCTCCCTGAATCCAAGATTGCAGGAGGCTTTGTGAACGCACACACGCACGCACGCACGCACGCACGCACGCACGCACGCACGCAGCTGGACCCTTCCCCTTAGAGACGGCAGCATGGTTCTATGCTCACACAGGCGGCTGTGGCTATGGAGACCTTGATCCTGTTCCTTTGCACCACCCGGATTTATGTTTCTCCTTTGGACTCAGCTCTGGGGAAATTACTTTTCTCCCAATGTGATGTCTCTTTTATGTGGGAGATGGGCGGGGACTGTGGGAAGCAGCATACACTACCTATCATCCTGCGATAGCATCTAGAAGTGAAGAAAATGCACCAGCATCGTTCAGAGAATCCTTCCAAACGTGGCAACTCCTCCGCTCAGGGCTCATGTCCCTTGTCCCTTTATTCCTCACCCAGCCCCAATCCTCTATGGAGACGATTCCACCATGGCTCCTAACACATAGCCTAGCACAGCTGGATGGACTGTCTGTGCTGAAGAACACCACTGTGCACATAAGGCAGCCACTTTGCCCCTAAGATCAGACTCTGAGGAGACTCTCTGGGAGGGAAGAGGGCAGAGAAGGTTCTAGAAACAGTGCTCAGCAGCAGGATGTAGGTCAGTGCCTGATGACCTGGCACTGACCATCTTCATGTCCCCTCAATGTCCCCTTCCACTCCGCCCCCCCATCATCTTCACTCTCAACTTCCACCATCAGATAAAACTAAGACATGGACAGTGGCTTTCTTCTGTTCATTTTGCCTATTGGGAAACTGAGGCACAGAGACTAAGGATTTGGTCCAAGCTCTTATAAATTTGCATCATCATCAGCTGACATAGAGAAAAAACAAACTTCTTGAAGTTGATACACACAGCAGCAAGTGGTTACCTACAAGTGACCAGCACAAGAAACAGTTAAAGTTGCAGTAGGGATGGGTTGTTGGAGCCCACCCTTAGCTAAGGATCCATTGACTGCTTATGGTACCTGAAGGAGGGAATTGCCCTCCTTTGGGGATGTGACCACTAGTAGGTTCCTCATGGCCTTCATGCGGGGGCAGTTTGTGCACATTGTGTAATACCTACAAAGGCCAGAAGAGGGTGTCAGATCCCCTAGAGCTGGAGTTACAGGCAGTTGTGAGCTACCTAATGTGGGTACTGGGAATCCCCCACATTGCTGCAAGAACAATAAGTGTTTCTCAACTGTTGAGCCATCTCTCCAGGTCCTGACGCAGGGGGTTCTTAATAATATAAAGAAAGAAATAAAAAGAGCACCTGGCATGACATTGGTAGGGAACTGGGATAGGGAACGCTAACTGGGTGTCGTAAGGAGGTGACATGTATGACCAACATGCATTCTATAAATGCACAAAAATGCAAAGAATAAAAAATGATATTAAAAATAAACTCACATGATCTATTATGTGCTTACCATGCCACAGGGGGCCAAGCCCCGACAAGGAGTCACATCTTATGACCCTTCCTTAGGCCGTGTGAGGCAGAATCTTGCTTCTATCTTCTAAGTCCAAACCCAAGGATTAGGCAGGCTAAGAGACTCCCCAGCAGATGCTTAGACATATGTGTCCATTGAACTTTTGTCCTAAAACACTACATTAAATAATCAGATCGATCATCTACAAGAATTTAACCAAATAAGCATATCTCTAGCTCAAAGTCTGCCCTCTAGGAGACCAAAATGAGCAAGCTGGGAAATGGTCAGGCCACTTGCTCTGGCCAACTTAGTAAATTACACAGTAACAAAGGGGGAATTCAATCAATTGTTTAGCAATTAGCCATTATGAAAAGATACAGAGAAAAGCCAATGGGCTGTTTGGTGGAGCAGGCAGCATTTTAAATGTCACCACAGTGAGAGAAATATTTGAAAATCTGTCTTCATAATGGTTAACTAATTGCAATCTTCAAATTTTATTGCCTTGGAAAAATAACTCAATTCCAGAGATAGAACATTAACACTTGGGGACATTTCTTTCTTTTCTTTGTTAGCGTGGAAGAGAAGCGTATAACTGGATGGATCTCAGTAATTTAAAGGGACTGCTTCCCTGTTAATGATCAGGATCCCTGTGGGCAGTATATCGACTGCCAGTGACCATGTTACTATACAGCAACCTGTGGCGACTTATGACAAGTGTTCGCGTCATAGGGAATCACAATGGCAAAGAGACAATGGAATCTCTCTCTCCAAATGCCAAGTTCTGTTTAATGAAATTTCAGTGCTGCAGAGGCACCTACCCCTTGGCAGAACTGTGGAGAATGGTAACCGAACATTTATTTGCATAGTAAGCCCCATCTCCTCTTGTACCAGTCTTCCCTGCCTGTTGAGTGCAAACAGCAAGAGACGAGTCCAACTATTTTTCACTCATGGGGGGGATGAACGTCGGGTCAAATGGAACCTAGGGGCTTCAGGAATGGGTGTTTGTCAAACCATTTTCCCAGGGCAAAGTCTGACGTAGCTGGTGATGAAGAGGTTCTTGCCTGGATAGTCATGGGCTAGGAGGATGCTGTTTGTGACCACATAGGGGAAAAAACAATTGATGGTGGAATGGAATTCAGCCAATCTGCAAAGCAAAGAAGACTACAAACAGACTCAGCCTGGATCCAGCTGCTTTGAAGCCACCTCCAGCCTTGGATGTCCTGAGAGTGGGATACAATGTATGCCTGGCCCTGACTTCAGCTGTCTGAGTGGGTTTCTGTCATGCAGTGGTTCATCAGAATCACTTCTCAGCTACTCAGTTATTTTACCCTAGTTTCTTAATATTGGGGCAACCACAAAAAGGCCACTGGGGGTAGAATTTTGGAAGGAGACTATCTCACAGTTGAAACTTGGATGTAAACTCCCAGGAACATAGAGAAGGGGTTGGGAAAAGCAATTCTGATAGTATGATCAAAGGAGCAATTGTTGATCAGAGACTGGGGACCTGGGCCACAGCTGAGTGCTTGGGATGTTTAGAGGTCACAGTTAGGAATCTCCTGGATCCTAAAGGCAGAAAGAAATCTAGAATTATGATGGGAATCACATGCAGAATCAAAAGAAAAGAAAAGAAAGAAAAGAAAAGAGAAAAAAGAAAAGAAAGCAAAAGGAAAGTGGGGTGGATTCTGACTTAAATTTGTAAGCCACAAGGCAAAGAGGTCCTTAAATGTGTTGTGTTGAAACAGAGCCTTGAGTTGCTTTCAGAGTGTGTTAGACACAGCTCATTTCTTGAGAATTGAGAACTCACCAAGCCCGCATGACTAACTTAGGATGGATAAATGTTAATGACCCATGGCCATGTCTAAAACCTGTCCAATGCCAGAAACAGAGCTTTGCATTGGCTTCAGTATGATTTCACCTCCTTCTGGCCCAAGGTCTTGGTCAGTGAGGTACAACCTAGGCCCAAGAAACAAGAGAATGAAGAGAAGGTAGAGTGGCGAGCAGCCGAAAGAGGCACAATAAACCGTAATAATTGATGATAAAACTTTATGGGAGGTCATTAATCCTAACCACTTCAATTTCCAAAAGGAAAGATTCATTGTCTTTTTAAATAGACAAAATTTGAGTTTATGGGAAATTTAATAATATTCATGCTTATGTAATAAGAGACTCCAAGAGACTTAAATTTCCAGTGGCTTTGGAGTAGACACAGGATGTTGTAGAAGGAGGCAGGTTGAGAAGAGCCAGGCTGAAGGCAGTGCTCTGAGCTTTAGGGCTCCCCTGGAGAGAGCCAAGTGATAGAAAGACTGGAATTGACCTTACAGAGGCCCAGAGCCTGAAGGTAGCCAGCAATGTCTGAGCTGAGCCTGTTCAAATCCCAAACTACCAGATCCAGGGAGGTCCTCTCTCCCTTCTGTTCCTTCTACCCATATTGGCTCTGAGCTGAGCTCTGTTACTTCCTGAGTGACTGTGGTGTTCCCCTGTTCTCTGTCCATCAGAGGGGCCAATGTTGATACGAGCCAGACTGTGCCTGTCATCCCTAACTGCACATTCAGGGCGTTGTTTCTTAAAGTCATGGTCACCTACAAGGCTCTTCATGACCTGACATGCCTCTTCTGTCTCCTATCTCTCTCTTGCCTGGTCTGCTCCAGCCACACTGATCTCTTTGCAGTTTCCAGAACATTCTAGATATACACCATCCTCAGCCTTTTGCAGTTCTAGTTCCTCTCCTCTGACAGGCTCACTCCTTGGACAGATGCACTCTGTGCCTCCCTTGCCAGTTCTTGGTAGGGACCTCTCCTTCTTCATCTTGCCCCAGCTCCACTGCCACCCCCAACTGTAGCCCATCCAGAGTCCCTGCCCAATGTCTTACCTTCATCCCAAACTCCAGGCTGTCATCAACATCATCCTCTGTTACATTAATTCTCATAGCAACTAGCATTACCTATATTTTATTAGCGATTAACATATGGCGCTCCCTTATAAGAAGGAAGCAGTGTGTTCTGCAATCTACCTTGTGCACTGAATCTGCAGCAGCCATTTTCTTCACGTGTGGAAAGAACGGTCACCTCACTTCCTACATCGCTTTAGCTTGAGCCACACA
>JADRCD010134896.1:0-12471 GCA_019843815.1 Montemys delectorum | reverse complement strand
TTCTCACAATGACTTAAAATTAGACTAGGGTATTATTAAACTATCTCACACTGATTTTCTATGATTTCCCAAGTAAGCTGTTACCCTTATTGTTAGATCTTTACTGAGTATAAATTATAAATGTATATTGAATACATTATAGACAGTATTTGCAAAATATCAGTAAGTATGCGAAGTCCAAACCTTGCATCAGTAAGACACAGTCCCATTTATTCTTCCACTGTGTGCTACATATGCTTATTGGCATCATTACTATTTTTATAAGAAACTTCCTCAAGATATCAGTCCATGCTTTACATTTTACAAAAGAAATAAATCATAGTAAATTTTACAAAGAAATAAATTACTTTTGTAGGCCCAATATTTGATATATTTTTGAGAATCTGCTAATCTTATAACTGAATGATGAAGTTAAACTGAAGTAGCTGTCTGCCTATCATAGTTTACTCTGTTAATAAGGTTTTAAACCTTTAAAACATAGGATGATAATTTGATTTTTTCTCTCTCCTTGTATATGTCATTCCTTCTTCATCCCTCTCCTTCCCTGTACTCTCCTCTCTAGACAAAAAAAAAAAAATGAGGCACTTTGTAGGGAATGCTGAGATCATTACTGTGGTTTATTGTTCATGGCCTAGTCATTAAACATGGACCACTGGATGGAAACTGTGCTATTCAGTATGCCAATTGGATATAATATTTTGAATAAAAAAGGGTATGAAAAAACCCACTGATACCCAGCTATTGCTTGACAAAACATTTCCTGGGAAGTGCAACACACATATCTACTCACCTCAGATAGTTAACTTACAATAGACCAAAGTATGGATAGCTCTAGTATACAATTTGGGGAACCAATGAATTTTATGGAGATTATTTAGAGAAATATGGGTGAGGGGTTATTTACAGGAACAGAAATGACTGGCATGTGTCTTACAAGCTGACTTTTAGTGACCTTTAGGTCAAGGTCCTCAGTCCATTAGAGATTTACAGACTTTGGACTCTCACTATACTGGTAACACTGGTATCCCTCCACATGAGACACACCTCCCCCCTCTCCCCCCCCCCCATGGTATCTACAGCTCCTATTTCTGCTATTATTTCATTCCTAAGCTAAGTTGCTTAATGTATTGGTTGTGTTGGTAATGGTTTCCCCCCACAGAGCTACCACGCTGCTTTGAATATATTTTGTCATGACACTTCCAAGTCTCCAGGTCCTCTCTCTCACTAACGGGCTCTACTGAAGGCTCTTTCATGTCTGCTCATTTTCAGAACTTGTAATCCTTTCTCTTTTAACAAGAAAGTCTTATTTGCCTGAGTACCTCTCTACTAACACCTATGCTGAAGTTGCATGTGAAAAATGCCTCTCAGAGGTCTGGCCCCTGCTCTGCCTGGCCTTCACTAGGCCTGCTGCATCAGGAACAATCAGATTATATCCCTTACTTACCCTAATATCCCGACCAAAGGGTCCCTTGGGGCACCCAGCTGCCCTGACTTGCCTGTTGTCCCTTCTGGGCTCCATTGTCTGACCATCATTCTATCTGAACTCATAAGGCCTGCTGCACCAGATGTATATCCAGGTTAGAACTTTTCCACCCTGAATCCCCTGCCCACAGGTTCCCCAGGGGGCACACACAGATCCCATGAGTATCAGGCTGTCCCTACAAGCTCCATTGTTTGGCCAATTCTCTGACCTACTTCACCAAGACCATTGCAAAATAAATATCCAGCCTAAGGTTGCCAACACAAGGCCTGCTGCATCAGAAACATGCAAGTTAGGCCCATCTTCCTGGAGATTTGCTAAACCTGGGACAACCAGATAGCTGAAGAACACAATAAAAAAAAATAACCAGGGCAATATAACACCTCCAGAGCCTCCAGATCGACTACAATTAGACCTGGATATCCTAACACAACCAAAGCATACACACACAGACACACACACACACACACACACTGGCCTAAAATCCAATCTTATAAAGATAGAGGCCTAAATTCAATCAAACACGGGGAAGAAATGAATAAAACTGTTCAAGAACAGGAAAGGAAATAGAGGAAATAAAATACAATATAAGTGAATTCTTGAGCGAGAAATCCCAAGAAAGAGAACAGGAAAAATAGATGCAAGCATCACCAACAGAATATAAGACATGACAGAGAGAATGCCAGTCATAGAAGATATAATAGAAGAAATGACACATCAGTGAAAAAAATGTTACATTTAAAAAAAATTCCTGATACAACTTTCAGGAAATCTGGGATAATGTTAAAAAAAAAAAAAAAAACAACCTGAACCTAAAAACAGTAGGAATAGAAGAAGATGAATAGTCCCAGCTTCAAGGACCAGAAAATAGGCTTCTCCTGCCCTTGATGGCCAACTAGGCCATCCTCTTCTATACACATGCTGCTGGAGCCATGTGTTCCACCATGGCTCTTTTATTGATGGTTTTGTCCCTGGGAACTCTGAGGGTAGTAGTTAGTTCATATTGCTGTTCATTCTAAGGGGCTGCATGCAAACCCTTCAGCTCCTTGGGTCCTTTCTCTAGCTCCTTCATTGGAGACCCTGTGCTCAGTCCAATGGATGTCTGTGACCCACTACATCTGTACTAGTCGGGTACTCTCAGAGCCTCTCTGGAAAGAGCTATATCAGGCTCCTGTCAGCTAGCACTTGCTGGCATCCATAATAGTGACTGTATTTGATGATGAGTATGAGAAGAATTCTCAGGTGAAACATTCTCTGGATTGTCCTCCCTTCAATCTCTGCTCCATAGTTTGTCTCTGCAACTCCTTCCATGCGTTTTTTGTTCCTGTTTTAAGAAGGAACAAAGTATCCACGATTTGGTCTTCCTTCTTGAGTTTCTTCTGGTTTGTGGATTGTACTTTGTATATTCCGATCTTCTGAGCTAATATCCACTTATCAGTGAGTGCATATCATATGTGTTCTTTTGTGATTGGGTTATCTCACTCAGGATTATATTCTCCAGATCCATCCATTTCCCTAAAAATTTTATAAATTCATTGTTTCTAATAGCTGAGTAGTACTCCATTGTGTAAATGTACCACATTTTCTGTATCTATATCTCTATTGAGGGACATCTGGGCTGTTTCCAGTTTCTGGATATTATAAATAAGGCTGATATGAACATAGTGGAGCATGTGTCCTTATTGCATGTTGGATCATCTTCTGGGTATATGCTCAGGAGTAGTATACTTGTGTCCTCTGATAATACTACCATACTGAATTCCAGAGTGGTTGTACCAGCTTGCAACCAGTAATGAAGGAGTGTTTCTCTTTCTCCACAACCTCTCCAGCATCTGCTGTCACTTGAGTTTTTATCCTAGCCATTCTAACTGGTGTGAGGTGAAATCTCAGGGTTTTTTGATTTGCATTTCCCTAATGACTAAGGATGTTGAATATTATTTCTTTAGGTGCTTGTCAGCTATTCAATATTTCTCAGTTAAGAATTCTTTGTTTAATTCTGTACCCCATTTTTAATAGGGTTACTTGGTTCTCTGGAATCTAACTTCTTGAGTCTCTTGAATATATTGGATATTAGCCCTAAATCAGATATAGATTGGTAAAGATCTTTTCAATTTTGTTAGATGTTGTTTTGTGAGTGTCTTGCCTTACAGAAACTTTGTAGTTTTATGAGGTCCCATTTGTCAATTGTTGATTTTAGACTATAAGGTATTGGTGTTCTGTTCATGAAAATTAGCCCTGTGACCATGTACTCGAGGCTCTTCCCCACCTTCCTTCCTATTAGTTTCAGTGTATCACATTTTATATTGAGGTTCTTGATCCACTTGGACTTCAGCTTTGAACAAGGAGATAGTTATGGATCAATTTGCATTCTTCTACATGCTAACTGCCAGTTGAGACAGCACCATTTGTTGAAAATGCTTTCTTTTTTCCACTGGTCTATTTTAGCACCTTTGTCAAAGATCAAGTGACCATAGGTGTGTGCGTTTATTTCTGTGTCTTGAATTCTATTCAATTGATCCACCTGCTGGTCACTGTACCAAAACCAGGCAGTTTTTATTCCAATTGCTCTGTAGTACAGCTTAATATCTGGGGTGGTGATTCTACCAGAGGTTCTTTTATTGTTGAGAATACTTTTTGCTATCCTAGGTTTTTTGTTATTCCAGATGAATTTACATATTGTTCTTTCTAAGTCTGTGAAGAATTGAGTTGGAATTTTGATGGGGATTGCATTGAATCTGTATATTGCTTTCGACAAGATGGCCATTTTTACTATATCAATTCTGCCAATCCACGAGCATGGGAGATCTTTCCATCTTCTGAGATCTTCTTCAATTTCCTTCTTCAAAGATTTGAAGTTCTTGTCATTCAGATCATTTAGTTGCTTAGCTAGAGTCATACCAAGGTATTTTATATTATTTGTGACTATTGTGAAGGATGTTTCCCCAATTTCTTTCTCGGTCTGTTTATCCTTTGAGTAGAGGAAGGCACTGAATTGTTTGAGTTAATTCTATATCCAGCTACTTTGGTGAAGTTGTTTATCAGGTTTATGAGCTCTTGTTGGAATTTTTGGGGTCACTTAAGTATACTATCATATCACCAACAAATAGTGATAGTTTGACTTCATCCTTTCCAGTGTGTAGCCACTTGATATTCTTTGTTGTCTAATTGCTCTGGTGAAGAATTCATGGACAATATTGAATAAGTAGGGAGAGAGTGGGCACCCTTGTCTAGTCCCTAATTTTAGTGGGATTGCTTCAAGTTTCTCTCCATTTAGTTTGATGTTGTCTACTGGTTTGGTGTATATTGGTTTTACTATGTTCAAGTAAGGGCCTTGAATTCCTGATCTTTCCAAGACTTTTATCATGAAGGGATGTTGGATTTTGTCAAATGCTTTCTCAGCATCTAGTGAGATGATCATAGGTTTTTTTTTCTTTGATTTTGTTTATATAGTGAATTATGTTGTTAGATTTCCATATATTGAACCATCCATGCATCCCTGGGATGAAGCCTTCTTGATCATGATGGATGATCGTTTTGATGTGTTCTTGGATTCGGTTTGCAAGAATTTTATTGAGTATTTTTGCATTGATATTCATAAGGGAAATTGGTCTGAAGTTTTCTTTCTTCATTAGATCTTTGTATGGTTTAGGTATAAGAGTAATTGTGGCTTCATAGAACAAATTGAGTAGAGTACATTCTGTTTCTGTCTTGTGGAATAGTTTGAGGGGTATTGGTATTAGGTCTTCCTTGATAGTCTGATAAAACTCTGCACTAAACCCATCTGGTCCTGGACTTTTTTTGGTTGGGAGAATATTAATGTCTTTCTATTTCATTAGCAGATATGGGATTGTTTAGATCATTTATCTAATTTGGATCTAACTTTGGTACCTGGTACCTGTCTAGAAAATTGTCCATTTCATCCAGCTTTTCCAGTTTTGTTGAGTATAGGCTTTTGTAGTAGGATCTCATGACTTTTTGGTTTTCCCCAATGTCTGTTGTTATGTCTCCCTTTTCATTTCTGATCTTGTTAATTAGGATACTGTCTTTGTACCCTCTATTTAGTCTGCCTAAGGATTTATCTATTTTGTTGATTTTCTCAAAGAACCAGCTCCTTGTTTGGTTGATTATTTGTATAGTTCTTTTTGTTTCTATGTGGTTGATTTCAGCCCTGAGTTTGATTATTTCCTGCCTTTGACTCCTCTTGGGTGAATTTGCTTCTATTTGTTCTAGGTTTTTCAGATGTGCTGTCAAATTACTGGTGTGTGCTCTTTCTAGTTTATTTTTTGAGGCATTTATAGCCTAAGAATTTTCTTCTTAGGACTGCTTTCATTGTGCCCCATAAGTTTGGGTATGTTGTGGCTTCATTTTCATTAAACTCTAGAAAGTCTTTAATTTTTTTCTTTATATCCTCCTTGACCAAGTTATCATTGAATAGACTTCTGTTGAGCTTCCACGTGTATGGGGGCTTTCTATTGTTTATGTCGTTATTGAGGAGCAGCATTAGTCCATGGTGATCTGATAGGATGCAAGAATTATTTCAATTTTCTTGTATCTATTGGGGCCTGATTTGTGATCAATTATATAGTCAATTTTGGATACGGTAACATGAGGTGCTGAGAAGAAAGTATATCCTTTTGTTTTAGAATAAAAATTTCTTTAGATATCTGTTAAATCCATCTGTTTCATAAATTTTGTTAGTCTCACTATATCTTTGTGTATTTTCTCTTTCCATGATCTGTCCATTGAAGAGACTAGGGTGTTGAAATTTCCCACTATTATTGTATATGATGCAATGTGTGCTTTGAGCTTTAGTAAACTTTCTTTTATGAATGTAGATTCCCTTGCATTAGTAACATAGAGGTTCAGAATTAAGAGTTTATCTTGGTACATTTGATGAGTATGAAGTGTCCTTCCTTATTTTTTTCTTGATCACTTTAGGTTGAAAGTCGATTTTATTCAATATTAGAATGACCACTCCAGCTTTTTCTTGGTACCATTAGCTTTGAAAATTGTTTTCAAGCCTTTCATTCTGAGGTAGTGTCTGTCTTTGTCCCTGAAGTGCATTTCCTGTATGCAACAAAAGTTTGAGTCCTGTTTCTGTACCCAGTCTGATAGTCTATGTCTTTTTTATTGGGGAATTGAGTCTATTGATATTAATTGATATTAAGGAAAGGTAATTGTTGCTTCCTGTTATTTTTGTTGTTAGAGGTGGAATTCTGTTCATGTGGCTATCTTCTTTTAGTTTTGTTGGAAGATTACTTTCTTGCTTTTTCTACGATGCAGTTTCCCTCCTGTTGGAGTTTTCCATTTATTATCATTTGAAGGGCTGGATTTGTGGAAAGATACTGTCTAAATTTGTTTTTGTCATGGAATACTTTGGTTTCACCATCTATGGTGATTGAGAGTTTTGCTGGGTATAGTAGCCTGGGCTGGCATTTGTGTCCTCTTAGGGTCTATATGACATCAGCCCAAGATCTTCTGGCTTTCATAGTCTCTGGCAAGAAGTCTGGTGTAATTCTGATATGTCTTTGTATGTTACTTGACCTTTTTCCCTCACTGCTTTTAATATTCTTTCTCTGTTTTATGCATTTGATGTTTTGACCATTATGTGGCAGGAGGGATTTCTTGTCTGGTCCAGTCTATTTGGAGTTCTATAGGCTTTTTGTATATTCATGGGCATCTCTTTCTTTAGATTAGGGAAGTTTTCTTCTATCATTTTGTTGAAGGTATTTACTAGCACTTTAAGTTGGAAGTCTTCACTCTCTTCTATACTTATTATCCTCAGGTTTGGTCTTCTCATTGTGTCCTGGATTTCCTGGATGTTTTGGGTTAGGAACTTTTTGCATTTTGCATTTTTTTGATGGTTGTGTCAATGTTTTCTATGGCATCTTCTGCACCTGAGATTCTTTCTTCTATCTCTTGTATTCTGTTGGTGATGTTTGCATCTCTGTTTCCTGACTTCTTTCCTATGATTTCTATCTCCAGAGTTGTCTCTTTTTGTAATTTCCTAACTGTTTCTACTTCCATTTTTAGTCTTTAAGGGCTTCTAATTGTTTACTCATGTTCTCCTGTAATTCTTTAAGGGATTTTTGTGTTTCCCCTTTAAGGGCTTGTACCTGTTTACCTGTGTTCTCCTGTATTTCTTTTTTGTTTGGTTGGTTTTTTGTTTTTTGTTGTTGTTTTTTTTAGATATTTTCTTTATTTACATGTAAATTTCTTCTTTCCCAGGTTCCTGTCCAAAAAACAAACAAACAAGCAAACAAAAACAACAAGAACAAACTCCTTTTGCCTCCCCTCTCCTCATGACTGCCCCCCCACCCTCTCCCACTTATTGGTCCTGGCATTCCCCTACACTGGGGCACAAAACTTTCACAAGGCCAAGGTCCTTTACTCCTATAGATGATCAAATTTGCGATCTTCTACTATACACATGCTGCCAGAACAGGGAGTTATTCATGTTCGTCTTAAATTCCTCTATCACCATCATGAGATATGATTTTAGATCAAAATCTTTCTTTTCAGGTGCTTTGGGGTATACAGTTCTTGCTGTGGTGGGAGTACGAGGTTCTGATGATGCCAAGTAGTCTTGGTTTCTATTGATAAGGTACTTGCATTTGTCTTTCACCATCTATTGTTCTCTGGTGTTACATGTTCTTGTTGTCTTTGGCTGGACCTTGTTCCTCCTGTGGGTCTGTAAGCCTATGTCAGCACTTCTGAGAGATCATCTCTCCTCTGGTAAGACCCATGCTCAGAGGGCTGTGGACCAGCCATCCTCCTGAATCCTGTGGTCAGAGCACATTCTGGAGACAAGCTCCCTGCTTGCAGAGAAGGGGCAGAGAGGGTTGTGGATTCACCATCCCTCTAGGTGTAGATGGAGGTAGAAAGGATCCTGTCCTAGCTGCCCTGCCATTTCTGTGGTCTGTGCCTCTCAGCTGATGATGTCTTAAAAAGTCACCAGAGAGAAGAGGGTGATCTCACCTGAGTTCCTGTGTCAGAGCACTCCTTGGACACAAGCTCTCTGCTTGTGGAGAATGGGCAGAGAGTGTTGTGTATCTGCCATCCCTCCTAGGTGTACACAGAGGTAGAAAGGATTCTGTCCCAGCTGCACTGCCACTTCTAAGGTCTGTGCTTCTTGGTTTGTTCTGCCTTAGAAAGTTACCAGAGAGAATTACCCTATTTGTTATATTTGTTTTTATTCCTGCTCTTTTCCATTCCTTCCTTTTTGACTGATATAGTGCAATCTCCAGCTCATTTCTTCCTTAAACAAATAAAATAACCAATGAGGGTGGTTCTCCAACACTGAGGATGGTAGATCTAACATCTACCCTTAATGAAGCTTCAGTTTTTAGTAATGTGCTTTCCACTATGCTATCCAGAAAAAAAATAATTGCAATGTTTTACTTATGGGATATGTTAGATAATTTCTTAAATGTGATCCATGTGAAACAATGCAAGGGAAGATATTCCCTCCAACATTCTGTTGAGGCTGGAGTGAACAGATATGTTCGACTTGTGGCATGCAGGAAGCATAGTTAAGTGTAATAGGAAATGACCAGGAGAAGAGTCAACTCCTAAAGGCACATTCACCAGTGAATAATTTCCTCCTACATGCCTCTACTGTCTATTGTTTTACTACTACTTAATACTGTCTAATCTTGAATTTTGGAAAGATTTTACTGTTTACCATTATCATAGGAAACTCTATAGTTTTCAAATTGAAAGTGCTTGTAATTTTTACATTTTTTTTTAAATTGGCTACTGTATAATAACCATAAAAATCTTTAAAATGCAGACATTTTTGGCCTGAGAAATTGTTTCTAATAACACCACCTTACCTTGCAGACAGAGCATGCTTATGTTATCAGTGATATAGTTCAGTTCTTTGGAATTAATTATGAATAGTTCATGATATGTATTCATGAATTTAAAAATAAATCTTAATTTATTGCCAATATTAACAGTCATTTAAATCAGGGATAGAGGGACAGCTAAGGAGTTAATAGCATGAAGTGACCTTACAGAGGACCTAGTTAGATTCTCAATACCCACATGGTCAGTTAAAAACCATCTGTAACTCAACTCTATTTCCATGGGATTTGATACCCTCTCCTAGTCACTGTTGGCATCAGGCATGCATGTGCTTCAGGGATAAACATGTAGGCAAAATAGCACTACACATGAAATAGAAATTTTTAAAATTACTAAAAAATAATTTTAACATTTTTTCTTTGTTATGCTTTTTACCAAGGCATGACCCTGAGGCTTGCCAGCAAGCATTCACCTACTGAACGTTTCTTGTGTTTCACACTCTGCTTGTCTCACCATAACTCTTAGGTGATGCTCCTACTATATATGTTTATCTGTCTTCACTTGCCTGTCTGATAATGAATTTAATGCCTTAAAAGTTTTATTTAACTACATGGGATTAGTGTGATCAAATTAAGGGCCTTCAGTTGATACATAAGCGTGACTGAAATAGGTACTATAAAGGACATTGTTTAGTTTTGGAGGAAATCACAATACTTTTTCCTCCACTAATTTGTTTATTTATTCATTTTACATCCAGATCATTGTCCCCTTTGATTACCACCTTCACAGAGTCCTTCTCCTAGTCTCTCCTCCCCTTTACCACGGAGAGGCAGGGACCCCTCTGGGAACAATTATCCAATACTGCCACATCAAGCCTCTGCAGTGACACATCCTCTCCCACTGAGGCTGGACCAGGAAGCCCAATTAAAGAATGGAATCCTTAGATAAGCAAATTTTAGGAACAGCCCCTGCTCTAGTTGTTAGTGGACCCACATGGAGACTGAGCTACACATTTGCTACATATGCACAGGGGGCTTAGGTCCAAGTCATGTATGCTCTTTGGTTGGTGGTTCAGTCTCTGAGAGGTCTCAAGGGTCAAGGTTAGTTGATAATGTTGGTCTTCCTGTGGAGTACTTTCCCCTTTTGGGCCTTCAATCCTTCACCCAGAACTTTCATAAGAGTCTTTCATGCTCTGTCCAATGTTTGCCTGTTGGTCTCTGCATCTGTTTCAGTCACCTGATGGGTGGAATCTCTCAGAGGGCTGTTGTGCTAGACTCCTCTCTGTAAGCATAACACAGTATCATTAATAGTGTCAGGGACTGGGGCTTGCCTATGGCATAGGTCTCAAGTTGGTCCAGTTATTGATTGGCCATTTCCTCAAGCTATCCTCCATCTTTGTTCCTACATTTCTTTTAGACAGGACAAATCTTGGATCAAAAGTATTGTGGATGATTTGGTATCCTTATCCTTCCACTGGGAGGTCCAGCCTGGTTAAAGGAGGTAGTAGCATCTTCAGGTTCCATATCTCCACTGCTATGCTTCTCAGCTAAGGTCACACACACACACACACACACACACACACACACACACACACACACTCGTAGGCTCCCAGAAGCCTCCTCCATCATAGATCTCTGGCACTTCCTAGAGATCTCTTCTGACCCAACCAATCCTGGCAGCTCAGATTTCCATTGATTCTCTTGGCCCTCTGGCCCTCTGAATCTCTCTCCTGTCTCTTCTCACACATTATCCTGAAAACTGCTAGTTAAATGAAGCAGAATATATTATGAAAAATCCATTTTCAATAAAAATAAAATACATTTTCTGTATCTTATTTTATATAAATTAAATAGTTAAGTTGAGTTTTTAAGAAAATATTTATTTTCTGTGCATTTGACCCAGATTTTTCTCCTTCTTGTATTCTATCTTTGTATTTTAGGTCATTTTATGGTGTCCCAGATTTTCTGGATATTTAGTGCATGTATTATATTTTCCTAAATTTAACATTGTCTTGACCATGGTATTCATTTAATTTACTTTATCTACAATGCCTCTTCTCTTCTATCTTTTATATTCCGTTGGTGATGCTTGCCTCTGATGTTCCTATACTTTCCATTTTCAATTTTCCCTCAGTTTGTGCTTTCTTTCTTGATTCTTTTCAACTTTCATGTTTTGATTGTTTTCTACTTTCATTCTTGAATTGAATATCCTTCATGGGTATATCAATGTATCCTCTTTGAGTTCCTTAAACATATTAATAAAAGCTATTTTAAAGTCCTTCTCTTGTGTGTCAGGTATGTTATATTTCTCAGAGCCTACTGTTCAGGTTTCCAAGCTCTAGAGGAGACACACTGTCTTGTCTCTTATTGATTATGTTTTTATGCTGATGACTCATCATCTGTGTAGGGATAGTTGTAATTCTAGATGCTCATATCTAGTCCTGTGTTTAGTAGGTAGGCATCCCAATCAATGGTTTCTGATGCTCTGTGGTTCTTAGGAAAGTGTGGTAGTTATATAGTGCCGGGTAAAAATGCTTCTGAAATCCTGTCAGATGTGGACACCTGAAGCCCAGGGACGAATGTGTTTCTAGGTATTGGGAGTTCACACTAAGGGATAAGGATAGGCTAGAATGTGGGAGGGGCATTGAGTGGGTCCACTAGAATCTGCATACACCCCTAAGAATGGGGAAAAGGAGCACTCAGTTTATAGTAGGTGGTTTGCTACAAACTATGGATGAGACTAGGGGATTGAAATTGGAGGCAGAGAGGATTAAGGGCTGCCTACTTCATCTGCTGGTTGGCAAGGTTAGAGAATTTCTAATGACTACCACCTGCAGACAACAGTATGAAGGATTGAGGAAGGATATAGGAGAGCTGCATCAAAAAAAGAAAGAATTTTGAAGGTATATTTCAAAATGGCATCTTTTTTATTGATTTTATCCAATAAAAGTGCATGCTGTTTTAAAAATGAATACTAATAAGTATATTGGCTTTATTTAGATGTATCACTTGCAGTTGAGGACCCCATAATCTATTATTCTCTGCATGTTGACTGGGTTCATGTTCTCTGTATTAACTGCTATTTATTGAAAAAGCAGTCTTCTCTGATAAGTGTGAAGAAATACACTAATTCATTTGTATAAATATATTGGCAAAGGGAGAGCAATTCATTACTATGTTCTT
>JADRCD010134884.1:0-23336 GCA_019843815.1 Montemys delectorum | reverse complement strand
TGTCACGGGACACAGGAGAGGGGCTGAAGGGGAAGAAAGGTCGGAGACCAGAATGTTCTCACCGGAAGACACTTTGAGATCTAACTAGTTACATGTGTGGTTTCAGCACTACTATGTACATAGAGGACAAATGTATGTCCTAATCTGAAACATCTAGTCCTTCTAGGTGTTTAGAAGTGCACAAAGTATGTTAAAAGTAGACATAGTAAATAATGTGTGTTGTAGATTTTCCTGTTTAAACTCATGAAGTGCTGTCTTTTGGAACTAGAAAGAGAAACCGCTTCTGAGCAATGCAGCCTTGCTTGCGCCAGTCTGGGAGGGAGGAAGAGAAAAAATGAAGGGCCTAATGCTAATGCAGGTTTGGTAATGCAAGATTATCCATTGTTCCTTATATCTGTGCGTCTGACTTTGCAATGTATAGGAGACACATGTCCAAATTTGCAAATTTGCAGCACCCAGTCTTCTAGACAGTAAGAGGTGCCAGTGTGTGACAGAGTTAGTGGATAGACATGTTTGTAAATTATGTTAAAGTATGTAGGAAAAAATTTCTTAAAACCACTTAGGAAGTGAAATTGTTAATATCCCACAAACACGTGACAGATGCATACACATGACCCCTGAGTGGAGAGAACTGGAAGAGGAGCTAGAACAGAACCTTGGCTGTTTAGAAGGCAGTTTCTGGCCACAGCCTTTGTTAGGAGTGCAGTGTATTCACTGCAGTGTCCACATGCTGGGGAAACTGAAGTGCTTATTGGGAGCATCTGGTCTGTAGACTTGATGTGGTAGTTCATTCCTTTAACTCTAGGTTGAGGCAGGTGGATCTCTGTTCTGGATCAGCCAGGGCTATATAGACTTTGTCTTAAAACAGTAAGAAAGTGTGCATAATGGACTAGGAGGGTGGCTCAGCATGTAAAGGTGCTTGCCACCAAGCTGGTGACCTGAGTTTGACTTCCAGGATCCACTTGATAAGAAAAGTAATTCACAACCTGTCTTTTAGCCTCCATACAAGTGCAGTGGCACACCTGTGCACACATGCATATACTAATGCATGCATAAACATGAAAAATGTACAACACGGTAAAAATAGAGGGCTGACATCACTTTTTTAAGGATTATTTTATTATTTCGTAGGAATGGTCACACTGGGGAAATGGAAGTTAAACTTGGCCTTTGAGCAGATGCTGTTACCAGGTGATGGAGGTGGGCTAGGGCAAAGATTAATGCTCAGAAAGGCATGGTAACTATTGGTTGGTTCAAGTTTCTAGCCATTGGTTAGGTGTGCATTTCAGTTAATGTTCCCAGGTAGCAGAGGTAAGTCCCAGTGCCTCAAGGATATTAGAAGTAGCAAAAGAATCACTAAAGGTCAGGTTAGTCCTTGGGGAGGGCTTTCATCTGGGTGTGGCCTTTGTTAATCTTCCATATAGAATCATCTGCACTTAGGAGTTGTGCAGGGAAAAGGATGGATGAGGGGAAGACTGCTAGTGCCTCTACATCCAGAGGACAGCTGTACCCAGGGGCCCTGTGTGCATCTTGGTAAAATACTTGTGTTCATTATGCACAGTTGTCATCTGAATATTATGTCCTAAAGGAGAGCACATGGTTAAGAGTGGAGCTAGTGGATATGGTAGAATTGACAAAAAGGGTTCCTCGAACATGGAACTGCTAAGCCATGTCTGGACAGTGGGGAAATTCATATTGCTAGGCTGACTGGGAAGGTAGAGAGAGGTTCACAGGGCAAGGTCTGCAGCTGTGTGGAGAATGACATCTGGAGAGCTCCTGCCGTAGGTGCATCTCCCACCTGCTCCATGGGAATACATTTGTTGAGTGGGAACACTCCTTCTACATATGTTAGTGCATAGATCTGATGATCAGCTCAGGAATGCTATACATAGTGTGGTCTGTTGCTTTGTGTTTCCTTGTGAGCTGAGACTGAGCGAATGCAGAATTTAATTGTAACTTTGCCAGTATGTCTATCTAGAGGCCTGCTGCCATTTTTGTCTTCTATGAAATTTCTGTTGCCAAGGAAGACAGGATTACAATTTTGTCTGACAGATTGAGATGGCATGGTGTATGGGTTATCAAAATCCTTGTGTAGCGTGGGGTTTTTAGTTGGTGCATATTCACAATATGGGGAAAGCATGGTACATACTATATACTCTCAATTTCCCAAGTGTATGTATACTTGCAGGATCTAGAACGACACTGAGCTGCTTGAGACTGGCTGATTTTGTTCTTGCGTTTTGTTTCCTGTAATGCACATATTAAAAAATAAATGAAAGCTTCTTAAAAAAAAAACTTAACATGGAGTCTCTACTGCATGTGTAATAAAGAGCATAATGCTTCTGCAGGCTTGAATATAAGAACCTGACACCCCACACTGTGTGGCCTCTCCCCAGCAGTCTCTCGACCACCTGAGCCACATAAATACTACACTGCAGCCATAGGATACAGCAGACTGCCTGCCAGGGAGCAGAGGTTTAGGCCGTGTCTTCTTTTTGGATTGTTGCTTTGTGCTGCATTGCTGGTTATACACCCACTGAAGAGCCAGGATTTTCCAAACAAGTTTCCTTGTGATTGAACAAACCAGAGGCGTGGACAAGGTCAAATGCAACCCCACTCACCCAGATAAGGCTAAAATGGCAGTGCAGGGATTTTTATACTCAACTTAGGTGGGAGGTACTTCTGTACTTTGAATCTCTGGCCTGGGGCAGAAGTACTAGGTTAACCATCTGGAGTCTGAAAGATTGATGGTGTTTGCCTTTCCAGGTAATGCTGGGCCATTCAGAGCCATCAATGGCAGAAGTCAGGCTTCCAAAGTATTCTTTTTTTTTTCTAAAGTGTTGGTGATCTTGGAAAAAGAAGGCTAATTCGAGTCTTGCAAGCAGGGAAGGTATAGGATCATCCTGACATCTTTTTTTTTTCTTTTTTACAAGATGATGGGGACACACCAAAAGGACACAGAACCAATTTAAAATGGCTTCCACTGACCAAATCTGTGACTGCTTGAGAGCGTGCTTGGAAATCCTAGTAGGGAACTGAAGCTATTACACCCTTGACTGAAGACCTTGTTTTTTGTTTTATTTGTTTGTTTGTTTGTTTTGTTTTTGTTCTTTTGAGACAGGGTTTCTCTGTGTCGCCCTGGCTGTCCTGGAACTCATTCTGTATACCAGGCTGGCCTCGAACTCAGAAATCTGCCTGCCTCTGCCTCCCAAGTGCTGGGATTAAAGACATGTACCACCACTGCCTGGCAGAGAAAGGAGTTTTTCAAGTTTAAGGCTAGCCAAGCCAACTTTGTCTCAAAATGAAAAATAAAAGGAACTCCAGATGTGGTTCAGTTCTTATCTAGCATGAATGAGGCCTAAGTTCAACATCCAGCAGGAACATGGTGTGGTGGCACAGGGTTGGGGGAGCAGGGACAACAAAATGCCATTCTTGGGGTTTCCTATCCGCCAAATGCAGACGCTAAATCTAATCACAGAAGGATACCAAATAACAAAGGACATTCCACAAAATAACTGCCCTCTAATCTCCGAAAGTATTGGGAAACATGGACATCAAAACAGATTGAGAAATGTTATACAGGAGTAACTGAAGCTGTGACAAGGAAATGGAGGTATGTGTACCATGTGTGTGCAGTCATGTGTGTGCAGGTGCCAGAAGACAGCTTCAGAATCCCTGGAACTGGAGTTGTAAATGTGTGAGCCACCTGATGTGGGTGTGGGGACCAAACCTGGCCCTCTAGAGAAGTGTCAAGTGCTCTTAACCTCTGAGCCATCTCTCTAGGCCTCAGAACAATTCCTGCCCCCCCCAAAAAAAAACAAAACTATTTTTGTTTATAGACATTTCTATATTATAAACACAGGACCTATTTATTTATTTATTTAGATGTTAAAGGCCACAGTTATGGAATGTTTAAAAATAAGTTTTAGTTCACAGCAAAACTGAGTGGAAGGTATAGAGATTTGCCATAACTGCCTGCCCTTGCCTATATCTGGCTTCCCCCATATCTTAGGGTTAGGGTTTTATTGCTGTGAACAGCATACTGTGACCATTGCAACTCTTGTAA
Source organism: Montemys delectorum (assembly GCA_019843815.1). Taxonomy (NCBI): domain Eukaryota; kingdom Metazoa; phylum Chordata; class Mammalia; order Rodentia; family Muridae; genus Montemys; species Montemys delectorum. Next base: position 19,270 of record JADRCD010134884.1, on the reverse strand, counting down.
AGGAAAACATTTAATTGGAGCTGGCTTACTGTTTCAAAACTTTAATCCATTATTGTCATGGTGGGAAGCATGTGGCATGTAGGGAAGACACAGGTGCGAGAGAAGGAGCTAAGAGTTCTACAACCAGATCTGCAGGCAGCAAGGAGGAAAGAAAGCCACTGAGCCCGGTTTACGCTTCTGAAACCCCAAAGCCTAACTCACCCCTGTGACACACCTCCTCCAACAAGGCCACACCTCCTAATAGTGCCACTCCCTATGAGCCTGTGGGGGTGGGGGTGGAGGCGGGAGGGCATTTCATTCAAACCACTGCATTCTCCTCCCTAGCCCAGAGAGGCCTGTAGCCATGTCATAGTGCAGAAAGCATTCAGTCTAGCCTCAAGATCCCCCATAGTCTTATCAGTCTCAACATCATTTAAAAATCCAGTTTCTTCTGAGACTCAATCTCAACTGTAATTCCCTATAAGATCAAAATCAAAAGCACATACTTCCAACATATAATGGCACAGGATATACGTTACTGTTCCAAAATGGAGGAAAGAGGGGACAGCAAGGAAATATTGGACCAAAGCCAGCTAGGCAGACTCCAAACTCTGCATCTCCATGTCTGATGTCAAAGGGCTCTTCAGATCTGACTCCTTTCAGCTTTCTTGGCGGCAGCACACTTCTCTCCTGGGCTGGTTTCCCTCCCTGTTAGCTTTCCTCAGCAGGTGTCCCAGGACTCTGATGTTTCCCACATCTTAGAGTCTCCCAGGTGTCCCAGGACTCTGGTGTTTCCCACATCTTAGGGTCTCCCTGGTGTCCCAGGACTCTGGTGTTTCCCACATCTTAGGGTCTCCCAGGTGTCCCAGGACTCTGGTGTTTCCCACATCTTAGGGTCTCCCAGACAATCCAGGCTTCACCTTTGAAGCTTTACACAATGGCCTCACTAGGCCTCCATGCATGGGCATCCCTGACACATTCCTGACCTCAGTAGTTTTCCTTAGTCTCTGAGGGAGATTCCATAACTCCTTTTTCCTATCCTTGACTCTAAAGCCAGAACCACAGGGCCAAAGCTGCCGAGTTCTGCTGCTTGCTGGGACCTGATGCAGCCCCCTTGTTTGTTCAATTATATATATCTTCACCAGCTTTTTGTTTTTGATAGTTTCCTTCACTGTCTATAGTTGGCTTTCCTGGAACTCACTCTGTAGACCAGACTGGCCTCAAACTACCTACCTCTGCCTCTGGAGTGCTGAGATTAAAGATCCACAGGACTCACCTCTAAGCTTTTCTTTAATTCCTTTTCATTTGTTGGGTGGGATCTGGCTCTGAGGTCACCACTCCCTTTATTCCACTTTGCACTTTCACTTTCTTTTCTTTTTCTTTTCTTTTCTTCTTTTTTGTTTTTGTTTTTGTTTTTATTTTTTTTGTTTTGGTTTGGTTTTTTTTGTTTTTCGGGACAGGGTTTCTCTGTGTAGCCCTGGCTGTCCTGGAACTCACTCTGTAGACCAGGCTGGCCTCGAACTCAGAAATCAGCCTGCCTCTGCCTCCCAAGTGCTGGGACTAAAGGCATGCGCCACCACTGCTTGGCTTTCACTTTTATCTACAAATTGTACATTTTCTATTTTTTCCTTGCCCAGCTTGCTCTTTTTCATTTTAGATCTGCTACTAATAACCACACAACACAGTCAAGACTAGGCTGTTTTGAAATCTACTGAAGCTGTTAATAACTCTTCAATTTAACTTCAGGTAGATTTTTTTTGGGGGGGTGGGGGAAGACAAGGGCAGAAAGCAGACACAGTCTTTGCCAAAAAAGAACAGTCTAAGCTACATACTAAAACCTCTGAGACCTCTTGAGCCAGGCCTACACAGTTCAAATCCCCCTCAGCACCACTGTCTTCTATATTCCTACGAATATGACTCATTAAGGCCTACTTAAAGCATTCACTTACTTTTCTAATCCAAAGTCCCAAAGTCCACGTTCCTCCAAACAAAAGCAGAGTCAGGCCTATCACAGTGATACCCCACTCCTGGTACCAACTTCTTAGTTAGGATCTTATGCTATGGAAAGGAGAGACACCATGGCCATGGCAACTTTGTGTGTGTGTGTGTGTGTGTGTGTGTGTGTGTGTGTGTATGTGTGTGTGTTGGGGGTAGGTTTATTGGTGTGGGGTGGGGTTACTGGGAAGATCACTGCCGATTATACATCTCCCATAGGATCTTCATAGTTTCTGAGTAATGAAACTGGTTCCGATGAGATGCCTCTTTCCACCTCTGATGTATGCATTTCCAACGTTGCATGTTGCGATAGATAAGTGTAGAAAGAGAAGGTTCAGGCTCGGAAGGTTCATCATCGGGGGTGCCCTGGGTCTCAGGCTGCAGTGGGGCTGGAATTTGGGATCTATAAGCATCTCCAAGTGGTCCAGGGGTTGTGGGTGGAGGTAGCTTGTTTTACTTTTTCTGTTGATGACCTCTGAAACCTCTCCATCCTTGGGCAGAGGGGGCAGTGATGAGCCCGATGAGTGCTAGTGCTCTCTCGCTGTGGAGCTGTTGCACATCCAGGCACAGCAGATACAACAGTGTGTTCTCACTGAACTGGGCCAAGTCCACACTGTGGTCAAACAGCTTGATCACATACGCATTGGATCTCTGAGGACCCCCCCAAGCCCATCGTCCATCTCCCTCCTCTTCTTCCTCTGCTGGTGGGGGAAGTGGGCAGATGGCCTTTTGACAGTGGCAGCAATGGAACAATCTTTGTTGTGCGTATCCGAGGTGGTTTTCCCAGTTTCTTCATCCGTGTGACTTCTCCAGCAGACACTGAAGAATGGCATCCAGCTGGTTCTGGGCCTTGGCCATCTCCATCTCTGATTTCTCCACTTTCACCTTTACCGGGAGCATGATTTGGGTCCAGGTCTAATGCGCAGGATCAGAAAAACTTGGAGGAGATGTGGTTCAAAAGCTAGGCGGAAGGCGGGCAGAGAAAGGTCAAAGGTAAGTCTGGGCACCACTGGTCCTCGGGCCTGAGCACTCGGCCATGAAAACTCTTAAAAATGAAAACATTTAACTGGAGCTGGCTTGTTGTTTCAGAGGGTTAGTCCATTATTGGCATGATGGGAAAGCATGGTGGTACACAGGTAAACAAGCTGGAGGGGGGGCTTGTGAGTTCTACGTCCAGATCCACAGGCAGCAGAAAGAGAGAAAGCCAATGGTCCTGGCTTGGGCTTCTGAAACCCCAAAACCCACCCCACAGTGAGACACTTCCTCCAACAAGGCCACACCTCCTAATAGTGCCACTCCCTGTGAGCCTATGAGGCCATTTTCACTCAGACCACCACACCCCATCATCAGCATTCCCCACCAGAGGATAAATCATCCACACCAGAGTACATACCTTATGTTAAATGGACATTGTGCTGTAACATTCCAGCCCATGGGACTGGACAATTCCATAATGGTGTGTATTCACCCTTAGAGTGTTTTGTGGTTTGGTTGGGTTTTGTTTTGTTTTTGTTTTTTGCTTTTTTTTTTTTTAATTGTTTTTGCTTTTGTTTTGTTTTTGAGCGGATTGAGTGTACTTAATACCAGTGTACATTTAAAATAGTTAAAATGACACTGGGTGTGGTGACCCATGCCTGTAATCCTAGTACAAGGGAGGCTGAGGCAAGAGGATCTTGAGTCAGAGGTCAACCTTAGCCACACAGTAAGACCTTGCTTGAAATATATATGGTTACCATATATCTTAAGATGGTAAGTTTTATGTGGTCTCCATTTATAATTTAAAGTAACTTTTGAGCTGCAAGCATGGTTCAGAGGACTCCTGAAGACCTCCCACCCAGATTTGCCAATTGTTATTTTTCCTTTTCCTGTTCTTCTCTGTGTGTTGTATGTATATGTATGTACACAAGTATGTGTGCAAGATGTGCTGCATGCATGTGTTTGCATGCATGTGTCTGCGTGCATGTGTATCTGCATGACATGTGCAGGCCTACAGTGCATGTAGAGGTTGATGTTGGAATCAAGTTCCATTGCCCTCCTATCTCACTGAGGCAGGATCTCTCAATCAAACCCAGAGCTCCCCCACATGGGGATTCCCGGTCTCTGCCTTCCCAGCCATGGCCTCAGTGTGGCCACTTCTAGGGACTCTTATCCTCATGGAATTGTGTTAACCACTGAGCCATCTTTTCAGTTACCCATTTAATTCTATTTTCTCAAAATATGGTGTATTTTTCTATGTAATTTCAAAATAGGTCAAAGAATGTATTAATCCCCAAGAAAAGGAGATTGGTTTACATAATACAGACAGCTATTAAATCAAGAAACAATTCTAGTTTCTAACCCTCAGGCCACTTCATTCTCAGGCTGCTCTCATCTTGATTTATGTGTGTGGGGGGGGTGGAGTGGGGAGGGTAGGTAAGAACATAAATGGGGGCAAGAAAATGTCATGGTTAGCCTCAGCTGTCAACTTGACACAAACTAGAGTCACCTGGGAAAAGGACACTTCATCCGAAGAATTGCCTCCTTCAGATTGACCTGTGGCCACATCTGTGGGGAAGTTCTTGATTGATATAGGAGGCCCCTTCCACTGTGGGCGATGTCACTCCTGCTCCAAGTTATATACAAATGCAAGCTGAGCAATCCAGTAAGCAGCGTTCCTCCACGGCCCCTACTTTACTTCTTACCTCCAGCTCTGGCCCTGGCTTCCCTTGATGATGGGCCAAGAAGCTAAAATGAACCCTTTTCAACATGGTTTTGATCAGAAGGCTTTATCCTAGCCACAGAATGCAAAGTAGCACAAGAGACTCTGTGTGTGTGTGTGTGTGTGTGTGTGTGTGTGTGTGTGTGTGTGTGTGTGTGTGTGCCTTGACAGAGGAGAGTAATGAGCCCTAGAAAGGAAAGGTCCCATAGTGCTGTCTCCTCCCGCTGTCTCCAGCACTCTCTCCTTCTCCCATGTTGGTTCCCAAGGGTCCCAGCCCTGCAGCACCCACGAATACCTCTCTCTCTTCCAGCTTTGGTCTCACTCCTCGGCCTCTAGAAACTGTGGTCATCCCATAGTCCCAGAGACAGGTCTGCAACTAAGTCCCTTGTTAAAGACATGGCATCAAGGCACCAGGGCAAAGTGACCTGGCCTGTCCCAAAGCTCTCCACTTCACCCCTCAAAGTTCCCAGGACCAGAAGGTAAAATTACCCCTGTCCCCACAACGAAGACTAGAAAGTTACCAAATGTGTTTGCTTCCGGCCCCAAGACAGGCTCTTAAAACTCTCCCTGTAATAAACACTGGCAACACTCCCTCTGTTTGTTTCTCCAATGGGTTTTCCCATTCCCCCCAAACAGTGGAAGCTTTGACTGCCGGGGGCTCTATTTTTGGCTGGGTGTGCCTACTTACATATGGGAGATCATGGTGGAGGGCGAGTGTGTTCTGTCTCGTGCAGTCTCAAGGCTGGGTACACAGAATTTCTCTCCAGAAAACAGGTGGCTCACTGGGGAGAGATGAGTAACAGTGGCGTAGCAGTGCACACACACACACACACACACACACACACACACACACACGCAAAAGTGACTAACCAGGAGTGGGCAGCGTGGAACATCACCCAACTGGCAAGTGGGATGAGGTGAGACAAGGCTTGTGCCTTCCTGGGCCTCAGGCTCTCTCTCTTAACAAATTGAATAATGCTTCCTGGTTAATAACCAGGAGATACTCTAAAAGTCTCAGTCTTTTGCTGTGGTTTAGTCTGAGTATGTCCACATGGGTTCATGTGTAGGAAGCTCTGCCCTAGCTTGGCAATGTGAAGAGTCGAGTGGAAGCTATGGAATGGGGGTGTAGCTCACTGGTAGGATGCTTGCCTAGCCTGCAGCCCCAGGTCAGCTCACTAGCATCGCATACAACTAAGCATGTCATGTTGGCACAGGGCTGTAGTCCCAGTACTCAGGTAAAGGCAAGAAGAGCAGAACTGGAGGGCATATCCTTGGCTCACAGTGAGCTTCCAGCCCAGACTGTCCTTTCTCAAAATAACCAAAAAGTAGGACCCCATGGGAGGCCCTTGGATTGTGTGGGCAGATGCTACCTATCCCCAAGAGATTAAGGTAGCACAATGTAGCCATGGCTGGCCTAGCGCTCACAAAGATCCACCTGCTTCTGCTTCCCCAGGCCTGAGTTAAAGGTGTGCCCTTCCACACCTGGCACTAAGGTAGCTTCATGAGCACCAGTTGTTCCTTCAAGAACAAATATCATAGAGGGCCGAGCCAAGCCTGGTCTACCCCCTTAGACTCCCACTGTTGCAATGTTAGCTGTCCCATGAACAGCCAGGGAAGATCTCAACAGGCCTGACAGCATGTTACTTTGATTTTCAGCTTTGAAAACCATGAACAAAACAAATTACTTTTTGTCCTAAATCAACCTGGGATGTTTCGTGACGGTGGGAACCAGACCAGAACACCTGCACGGTACCACACACGCCCCTGCCTAAGCCCGGAACCTTCTCCGGCCCAGGGTAGCCTCAGACTTGTGGTGAGCCTCTTGCTTCAGCCTCCCCAAATACAGTGATATCCCATGGGGCCCAGCACCTTTCCTTTTCTCAGGAATGGGACTGGGGGCTTCTTGGAACTTCAGACCTGGACTCAGGTCTGTGTCTATCAGGCCTCTGCAGTGTGAAGCCGTTCTCTCTTGCTAATACTTGTGCCAAGTGGCATCCTATCTACTCTCTCTGAATGGACTCTCCTAAATAAGTCCTGGTTTGTCCTCCTCAATCGAGGACCCCGATCTGCACTGCAGACTGCTTCAGGTGAGGGCTGGGTGTAGGGAGGGAGGCAGAGGCTTGGGAACCCGTCCTTTCTGCAGCCCTCAGCTCAGAAGCTCAGAAGTTGTCCTACCCTGACTGGCCCACCCCCTTCCCCACCAATGTTTTAAGCAGCACCCTCTCGAATTGTCTGCCAACAGGTGAGTGACACCTCTGCGATCCGCCTGCTGTGCTGCCCCTTAACGTTGACAATGAGCCAGGTCGTTAGAGATGATGGTGGGATGTGCTGAGATGCCAGCTTAGCCGCCTGCACCACAAATCATTTGCTGACGGCTTTTATTGCTGATGATTTTCAGGCTCAGCTCTGATGTCTGGTCCCGTTGGGGAGGGGGGCCATCTCTGGTGATAGGGCTCCTGATTAAATGGTACTAACCACCTCTGCTGTATACCAAGCACTTCCGTGGTGTCTGACCTTAGGAGGGTGGGGCAGAGCAGAAGGCTCACACTGCCCAACCATGCAATGCTTGGTCACTGAGTTCGTAGGGGCAGCCACACAGGGGCTCCCTGCTGTCTGTGGAGAGCACACCCACCTCTGTACATTTCCTCCCTCTAAATCCCTGTCACTGCCCTGGGGACTCAGAGGACTGTATTCTGCTCCCTGTGAGTTCCTGAGGCCACCCTGTGGCTTGTCCTCACTCAGGGCCCTGACCCCAGGATGCCCTTCCTCATCTAACTTCTCTCTCCCTCCCCACACTCTAGTTTTCCTCTCTCCTTTCTAACCTCCTCTCTCCTGTCCTTGCCCTTGCCTCTCCTTTTCTCATTTTGATTTTTGCATCAGGGTCTCTATCTTGTCCAGTGAGGCCTCTGGAGTTTGGTGATTAGCTGTATGCTACCACACACAGTTTTAATTCCATTTCTTACCCATCACTGCTGCAGAGAACATGTGGAAGAACATTCTGGAAGCTTTTCTCTCACTTCCCAAAAAGAAGGACCCAACTGTCCAGAAGAAGGAAAACTTTACCTTCTTATACATGTATCACCTCAACAGCCCAATGGGGAAGAGCTGGTGGGAGCCAGCCGGTCACTGGATCCCACAGTCAGATACTTAACAAGATGGCTGCCCTGTGGGTGCTTGGTTCTTAGTAGCTATTCCAAGTTACATCTGTTCAAGAGCCTTCAAGGCCCCCAGCTACCTTTGTGGAGAGCAAACTATGGCCTGTGGGTCAGGTCCAAATTACCACCCACTTTGTCTTCACCAGGCATTCTCTCTTGTTTACATATTTTGTACCATCTCTTCCCTGAGGTGAAGCTGACTCTGTAAGAAGGACTATAGGGCCTACAGAGCCGAAAGTACCCTCTGGCTCTGTATGCTGGCTGCAGAGGCCTTACCTAGAGAACAACACAGACTTCCTCACCCTCCTCTTATAGCTGCCTCAGAGCAACTGCCCCAAAAGCTCATACTCCAGGAATGAAGACGTCTACGCCACCATTTCTGAGCCACCAACCCCAACCCAAAGAGATCCCTAGTAAGGCACCCCACTTCCCTAGGCCCCAGACAGTGGTACCTGGTTTTTTTAGGTCACAGCCTGCTCTGCAGGACTGCTGATGTTTTGTGTTGACAGGGTCTCACATAGCCCAGGCTGTCCTCCAAGTCACTGTGTAGTGGGTGATCCCGAGTTCCTTGCCCTGGTTTGGCAGCATGACTATAAACAGCTTGAGGAAATAAAGAGCTTACTTGGCCTTGAGGTTACAGCCCATTGTCCAGGGACACCAAAGGCAAGAACTCAGAGGCAGGAACTGAAGCAGAGATCATGCAGAAATGCTACTTCCAGGCTCACCGTGGTCAAATATCTTTTTTTATGCAGCCCAAGCCCACAGGCCTGGGGATGGAAACACACACCATGGGCTGGACCCACATATCAATTAACAATCAAGAAAATGTTCCATAAATATGCCTGAAAGCTAGTCAATCAAGGCAGTTCTTCAGTTGAGGGTCCTTCTTCTCAGGTGTGTCAAGTTGATGACAAAACTAACCAGGACACTCCTGTCCCTACTGACCTCCTTCCCCAGTGCAGAGATTACAGGGATATGTTGCCTCACCCTGCTTCCGTGACTCTAAAGTCACTGGAGAAGTCAAAACCCTTAAGTCCATTTCTCTATAACATCCACACTCTTTTCTGAGAAAAAAATTCTGTTTCTCTTGTTGAGTGTACAAGAAAATGTTTTTTAATTCAAGTGCTTCTACTGTTGAACATATATTTCTTTTTAAAAAATTTTATTTATTTATATAAGTACACTTTAGCTGTCTTCAGACACACCAGAAGAGGGCATCAGACCCCATTACAGATGGTTGTGGTTGCTGAAATTTGAACTCAGGACCTCTGGAAGAACAGCCAGTGCTCTTAACTGCTGAGCCATCTCTCCAGCCCCGAACCTATCCCTTAAAACTACAGTTAGTTCTGAATTTGTGCATTCAACTTCACCATTCACTACTGGGGAAAACAAACTAGACTGATTCATGTTACTCAAGTGACCTCAGAGAGGGACAAAAGCCAGGCTCCCCAGGGCTCCTGCCTCAAAGTCCAGGGCCTGGGCCTTTCCTTGCTAGGTTGCAGGTGAATGTGAGTGGCCTTAGCTATGGGGATGCAAGAGGACTCCTGTGCTCTGGTGACCTCTGAGGCTTTGAAGTGCTCATGTGGAGGGGTGGAATGGTGATTAGTCTGTAGTGTTGGGAATAGGTGCCCCAAAATAAGGAGTACCAGGGGGACCAAGGAGTCTTCCTGAATTCTGTCTCTACTGCCTGCTTGTCTCTGGTGGGCCTGGGCCATCACAGGATGCCAACCTTGCCATTCAACCAGAGAGGCCTAGCCCTCAGCTTGCAGGCCCAACACAATCCATATATATGTGTTTTCTTTAAAATATTTTAAATTAGTTTCTCATGCTTAAAAAAAAAAACAGTAGGAATACTCTGAAATATTAGGTTTCTTGAATTTCCTACATGATGTGTGGACTGGCAACAGCTGGCCTGCTTTGGTTCCTGGGACAGCATCCACTGACTGGGTGAAGGAGCTCCGTCTGGATGGGGAATGGTCATACTAGTTCCCCAGTAATAGACACACCCCAGCCTCCTGGGCATCCATCTCTTCTCATTCCGGTCCTCAAGTGTTCAAGAGAGACCATGCCTCTCGACCTTCCCCACCCTACGCCTGCAACTCCTATGAGGGTCATGCAGAGAACAGAGAAGCTCATCTGAACGTACTTTATTTGTTCTAAACGAGGACGCCTGCATTTTTATACTGAGGCAGAAGTTCTTGGATTTTGTGCCGGGGTGCTGAGATGGCTTGGACAATCTTCAAGGGGGGCAGGTATTTCTGGGGCGCCAGGAAAACGGGATGGCGCTGTTTTACCTTCTTCTCAAGGCTACACAAATCCAGGAACAAAGACTTAGGGTTGTAGATATCTTTCTTCTTGGTCTGGGCCGGGACGAACGGCTGCTTGTTGAGTGGCTTCACCAGTAACCGCAGCAGGTCCTTTCGAAAGATAGTCCAGTCGTTTTCCTCCAGGAATCTCTGACACAGGTCTTCGTCACTGAAGGGCAAACACAGAAGCTGCATTCCAGGGCCCCTCCTGGCCTCTGCCCTCTGTCCATGCTGAACGGATGTTTCCACTGCTCCTCCCAAACCCTAACCATATCCTCTGCGCCCTGGCTCTGTTCTTCCCCGCATTTCTCCACCTCCTTTGTCTTTCTACAAACTCAGTCCCTAAAGTCTGTGTGCCCTGCTGCCACAGCCAGGAGCCACAAGTGGGTTAGTAAGTGCCTGAAATGTGGCCAGTCTGAGTCAGACTCGCAGCCACAAAGCAATGGGAACTATTACCTTTCAAATGGATAATGTGTTGAAATCCTTTTGATATATTGAATCTAATAAAGTGAATTGAAGTTAACTTTTGTTTTATACCCTATAATAACATAGCTAAAACAGGAAGAGTGATGTATGCCTGTAATTTTAGTACTTCTAAAGCATGCACAGGAGGATTACTGTGAATTTGTGAGTAGCTCTGTGCCGCACAGTGAATTGGAGAGTAGTCTGGGCTACATAATGAGACCCTGTCTTAAAAAGTCAAAAGAAGGCCAGCAATGGTGCTTGTCACACGAGCCTGATTGCCAGGGTTCATTCCCCAGAGCCCATGCAGAGGTGGAAGGAGAGAACAGACTCCACAAAGTTGTCCCCTGACCCCTGTAGGAGCCCCATGGTCCATATGTACCCACATATACATATCATGAGCACACACACACACACACACACACAATAATAAAATAAATTGAAAATAATAATAGTAGGTAAGGCTACTTATTGGAGAGCTGCTCATGGTACGTGCTGGTAAACTCAGCACTCAAGGGGCAGGAGGAGGAGAAATTTGAAGCTAGCCTTGTCTACACAATAAGTTCTAGGAAAGCCTGAGCTACATAGCAAGACCCTATCAGAAAAAAAATAATGTAGCCAGGCGGTGGTGGCGCACGCCTTTAATCCCAGCTCTTGGGAGGCAGAGGCAGGCGGATTTCTGAGTTCAAGACCAGCCTGGTCTACAGAGTGAGTTCCAGGACAGCCAGAGCTATGCAGAGAAACCCTGTCTCGAAAAACCAAAAGAGAAAAAAGAAAAAAGAAAAAAATAATGTAGCTATCAGTCATTAGCTTTAGGTGAGATGTCAATATAAACTACAATGGGATGAGGGTGCCTCACAGTGAGACACCACTGGTACCCATGAGACAGCTAACATCAGAAGCGTGGAGATGCTCAGAATCTGGAGTGAGTCAAAGTTCCCACAGGACTGAGGGATGCTAACTGGTGCAGCTGCTTTGGAAAGCAGTCTACTAACTTCACAGAAGGTTAAATATACAGTTAGCACACAATCAGCATTTTTCCATCAAGAATATACTTAAGAGAAATGAAAATAGGTTCATATATAACCTGTGCAAGTTCACAAGAGCATTGTCCGTAACAGTGAAAACAGAAATAACCCAAATGTCCAATTGATGAATGGATAAAGTCTTTCTCCTCAGTCTCTGCCTCTGTCTCTGTCTCTCTGTCTCTCTTTCTCTGTCTCTCTCTGTCTCTGTCTCTCTTTCTCTCTCTGTCTCTCTCTCTGTCTCTCTCTCTGTCTCTCTCTCTGTCTCTCTGTCTCTCTCTCTCTCTCTCTCTCACACACACACACACACACACACACACACACACACACACACACAATTATTCTTTTACATGAAATGCCCAGAACAGACAAATCTTGAAAGAAATAGGGTGACTGTCCTGGGCTGGTCAAGGCGCCCTGATCCTACCTCAGATCCTCCCTCACAGCATCTCAGGGAGAGACAGTAAAGTGGGATAGGCTCAGTACTTATTGGCTCATTTCCTTCTGATACCACAGCAAGGGGAGGGCATTGCCAAACTTCTTCTATCTTATCTGGACTCACCTGCCTAAGGGGGCAAGTCTAACACCTCTCAGGTAACCATGGACATTCCCTGGCTAAATGACACTGATCATGACAAAAGCAAAGAGATCAACCAAAGATAGCACTCAGAGTGGGGCTACACAGACCTTCAAATATCAGTAATGTCCTCACCCACTCATGAAAGCTAACTGTGGACATCTCTTTTCAGTGCCATATTGAGTAACATCCTGTTGATAGCTAGAAACTAGCTGGATGGTAGATTTATTTATGCCACAGAAATAAGCATGATACTTGGCAAGATTGTCTCCTGACTCCTAGCAATCCAGCTGGCAAACATTTGCCAGTTCATGGACCAGACAGTCCCCTCTTTAAAAGTTCCCTTAACTCATATCTTCTTACACAACAGAATACTATCTCATTCTCACTAGCATTTACCATATGCCTAGCCTGTACACTGACAGAATCTTTTTTGTTTGTTTTTTCAAGACAGGGTTTCTCTGTGTAGTCCTGGATATCCTGGAGCTTGATGTGTGCATAAGGCTGGCCTCAAACTCAGAGATCTGCCTGCTTCTGCCTCCTGGGTGCTAGGACTAAACTCGTGTGCCACCACATCTGGCTACACCTGCTCAGTCTTCACTTTTCACAGCTAACACATTTTATAGACATGAACTGAGGGCTTGAAGAGGCCAAGGGGACTTGCCAAAACCTACGAGGGACAGGCACATAATTACACATCCCTACTGGATAATTTCTTTTTGGATCTAGAGTCCAAAATTGCATCTCACCTATAGGTTGCTGATGGTCATGCTGGTTTCTAGCCTATTTTTTTTTTTTTGAGTAAATAGTATCTAGCTCCAAACCCCAACCTCTCCTACACTGTAGCTTTATCACTGTAGTCAGATCTTTCTTTTGTCCTGGGTGTCATGATCTGGGCATTGAAGGGGTAGTTTTCAGGTTGTCTAGCCTATGGCACTCATAGGATAGATGCCCTGGTTTAAACACAAAGCATTTAAGCTACATGTTGGCCCTATCTCCTGTGTGACTGGGCGGTCTAGGAAACCCTGAGTCCAACAATTAGTGAGGTTACAATCCTGTTTGGCAGCATTGAGATGGTACACCAAGGCACTTGCCAAGCAGGATAGGGGCAACTGCTCCAAACAGCTGCACATTCCAGCCAAAGGAAACCCTCCAGGAGTTTGATGTTCCCAAATGCTACCCCTACCACAGGCATCGCTGGGGGGGGGGGAGGGGGGCTGAGGCTCCCTACAGCAATCATCCAGGAGGTTGTTCTGGAAGACCATTTAATAGAGACACTCAGGATGCAGAAGAAAATGGCGCCCTGAAGCTACAAGAAGCCACCAGCGATTCCCCACTTGTTTCTCTCACCAGCAGCAGGAAGCTTGGCCATACCCACACACAAAGTGTTCTTTGCTCTGCTTGTTGGTTTTGTTTGTTTGTTTATTTGTTTGTTTGGTTTGGTTTTTGTTTTTTTCTTTTGCTTTTGTTTTTAATTTTGAGACAGGGCTTCATGTAGCTCAGACTGGTTTCAAACTCACTAGATAACTTTGAATTCCGATCTTTCTACCTCCACCTCCCCAGTGCCAGGTTTACTGGCCTGAGCTGCCATGCCTGGCTTCATCGGCTCCTACTTACATATCTAGCTGCCCCAGCAATGAGTCTGCCCAGTGCAAGGTTTAGTGAGCTCATCATATTGCTTCTCTAATTCACACTAGAATCTGTTCATAAATTCAAGACTATGCGTGTGGGGGTGGGGCAGAAGGGGACAATGGTAAGTCAGAGGATAGGAGAGAAAACAAATTGTTTGAAAATGCCACAATGAAATCTAATGCATGTGCATTGATTGAAGCTTTTAAAAAGTAAATGCCTAAGTTTTTCACATACACACAAAACCTGAATGTGCCTGAGAACACCCTGCTGTCTATCCGAATGAAAAAAATGGGGACATGTAGCACACACACACACACACACACACACACACACACACACACAGATATACCCCGCATGCACATGCATATCCTCCCCCACCCGCCCATCTCCCCTCTCCCTTCTCCCTCCCACCTTCCTTGCAGATGGGAAGCCTTATTCTGTGGATCTAAATTATGTATGCACGTTCTCAGCACTGACCTGGGATAGTCCACATCCATCTTTATTATCTTTGCTTTCGTCTCCTCGTCAACCATGTCATAAAACTTCTCTTTTCTTAATCGTATCAACTCTGATCCCAAGCTCAGAAGGATGAAGGGCCGAGGATCGCGCTGGATTTCTGGGAGAAAGGCCTGGTGGAGGCCCTAAGGAGAAGTCACAGACCGTGAAACCTCACAGACAAACCAGATCCACCAGCAGACTTTCTAGATGGGAATCATGAGGCCAGGGAGGGAAGGAAAGGCCCAGGGCTCCATCTACTGCCCACCAGCACAGTTCCCAGCCCTGGAACAGGGTAGGGCCCTGCACAGCCCTCCAATGTCCCTGCACCACACACCCCTTAGGGGTCTGCTCTCGGCCGCTCACATCGGTATTTGAACTTTCCCCGTGTCCAGTCTCAAATCTGTCCATTAATTTTGAGCTGGAGTCCTGCCCATTTGCCCAAGCTTGCCTGGATCCAAGATCATCTTGCCTTAGCCTGCAGAGCAGCGCTAGAACAGGCATGACACCATGGTGCCTGGCCCTGGAACGCTTCTCTGCTGAGGAAATCCATTTTCTCTTCTAAGACTCAAAAGAGCAAAGCTGATCTTCTGTCTTTCCCTTCCCAGACACCTCCATGTCATCTTTCCCCACGGACCACAATGCTTTCTCTGTGGCCATTGACATTAAGAACATTTGTACTCTTTGATGCAGTTAATGGGGTACTCCTGCTCTTGGGAATGAGTCCTCTGTGGTCATGTATGCAAAAGTGATAAAGACTACAGATAAGCCTATGTGCTCTACATACAGTATACCCCGCCTATTTACTTGTTTGTTTGTCTGTTTTAGGCAGAGTCTTTGTACATAGTCCTGGTTGTCCTGGAACTCACAGAAATCCACCTGCCTCTGCCTGCCAAGTGCAGGGATTAAAAGTGAGCCACCATGACTGCCACCAGGCCCCCTTTAAGAAACCATCCTGATCAGGCTGAGTTATAACGAGAACACGTGGTTGCTGGACTCTCAGATCCAGCTTCTCAAGACTCAGGCAACATGAGGAGCAGATATTAGTGACCCCAGAGCCGCCGGTGCCCAGAGCCTGTCATCCTCAGTACGGTGAGCATCACCGCCCCTCCTCACCATTGCCAGGCCTTGCACAGAGCCCCCACAAGGCTGACCTTCAAGGGACCCTACAGGCTGGAGGAAATATACACAAATTTAATCCTCATTACTCCCCCGGGGCACAAGGGTTCTCACCCTCATATGTGGAAAACAAGGCTCAGAAAAGGGAATTTGCTGGTTAGCCGCAGCCATGCAGTTCCTAATCCCAGCCTTGACAATGGCGATGCTGGCTGTCTACAGAGCAGCCTCTAAACCTCAGGCCCCCTCCTGGCTTCTGAATATGGGTCTTTAAGCTTCATAAAATAACCACTGGTGTAGCTCCTACACGCACCTGCATTTCATAGCGAAGATACTGAGCTTAAGGGAACCGGCTACTGTCACACTGCACGGAAACAACTAACCTCAGATTTCACCCCGGTTTGTCTTCAGAAACCATGCTTTCTGCCAACACAACACGAGGAAACTGAGGCACAAAGAGGTTAAGGGTTTGCCCGGGATAATGAGACACAATGTAACTGGATGTGACCTCTGCGGGGACAGCACTGTCCTTCGTGGGCTCTATCCACTGCCTATCCACACCTGAGTCACACCCAGGTGGTTTCTTTAGTTAGACCTCTAGAACTGCTCCCAAAGACCTTAGTGATTAACATGAAAGTCCTTGTTTCTGCTGTCAGGGCCTGGGCTGGCTCAGCCTTGCCCAGCTCTCTAGCCTGGCCTCACTCCGTATACTATACCCCTAACTTTGTGTGCGTGCGCTGTTTCAAGCCACCCTACCCTCCTACCTGCCTTTGAACTTTCTGCCCTTCAGTCTGGAACATTCTCCGTTTGAACATCACTCCTCAAAGCCTCCGGTCTCTCTCTGACCACCCCAGGTAAGAAGCCTCTTGGTTTGCAGTCCATGTACAGTGGCAATGTTCAACTATTTCCATCTTTGTAACTCATCTGTTTATCATCTGCCCCTCACTGAGTCATGTGATGCAGGGGGGCAGGAGCCAGGTTGGTCTGCTCACCTAGACTGGTGCCTCATGCTGTTCTTAAGACAGGGCAGATATGCAGGAATCTGCTGAATGAACATGTGTGCACATGAAGTCACATGTGAGAGGCAGCAGCTGGCCTTGGGGAATTTCTGCACTTCACAGTGAGGCCAAAGATCCAGACAAGGAAAGAGATTTGCTGAATACCACACAGATTTTAGTGGAACGTTAAAACAGGAAGCCTGTGCCTGCTTCTTGCTAAAGCTACTCTCCTACACCTCTCGACTCAGAATCTGGGCCTCTACTCCAGTGTCCATCTGTTTCCTGGGCATTCTAGCATGGGGGTGAGAGGTGTCCTCTATGGCAGGGACTCAGTCACTCCTGCTCCCTACACAACTCCCCAAGACACCATCTACCCATCTTCCATGCCTCTAGCCGGCCTGAGTATCCTCAGCTACCATCTTGATGGCCTGTGTTGGGTTGTACAAAGTGAACTCTGAAACCCTGACACACAGCAGAAAAGCGTGTGTGTGCGTGTGTGTGCGTGTGCGTGTGTGTGCGTGTGTGTGCGTGTGCGTGTGCGTGTGTGTGTGTTCGTGTGTGTGTGTGTGTGTGTGTGTGTGTGTGTGTTGTATGTACATGTGGGGAGTGGGGGGCTGGGGGCAGCTCGAAACTGTGAAGGAAAGAGCAACTGGAGAGGAAGATCCTCCGCCGGAGAAAGATTATTTCTGGAGCCTTGGCACTGAGCCTTGCTACAGAAATGCTGAATGAGACTAAAATGACGTTCTTTAAATATCTCAGGCCATCTCATGGCATGGGAGTGGAGTTCTTCTGTTTCACCGTGGATTGGGGGTAGGTGGAACTAGTTTAAAGTTACCGGTTTACTAAACAAAAGGAAAACCTTCCCAGGAGGTAAAACAAAACAAAACAAAACACCCCTTTAAGTCAGGATTGACGGAGGATGCTGACACCCTGACAGACACCAGGGCCAGCGGGAAAGAGCATTCACAGCTGTGGTGACACGTGGAAAGAGGTATAAGGGTGACCTTAGAGACGTCCTAGCTGAGCCACAGCAGAAAGGGCCCAGTGACAAGAGCAGGTTTCCAGGTTCCAGGCGACCATATACAGCCCCTTCCCAAGTGGGCTCTGGCTCTGCTAGGTCATGCCTTTCTACCTCTGTTCAGCCCCACGGTCCTCAGAGGCTAAAAGGTGACCGGGTTACTACGTTAGCCTTTTCTCTTCTTTTTCTCTATTGTTTTGTTGCAGTTTGTCCCTGAGACAGGATCTCCCTATGCAGTCTACGCTGGCTTCAAACTCATGACCAGCAGCCTTCCAAGTACTGCTGAGTGTAGGAGCAGCAAGCTCTGCCTAGCTACACTGGACTTAGATTTCCAACGTTTTGAAGATTTACTTTTATTTTATTTTTAATTATGTGTAGATGGAGTGGCGGTGTGAGCATGTGTAGTTGCTTGAAGGGTCCAGAAGAGGATCTGTCCAGAAGAGTCCAGGTTGGATCCCCAGAAGCTGCCTGATACAGATTCTTGGAACCAAACTCAGATCATCGAAAAGAGCAGTATGTGCCTGCTGAGCCACCTCTCCAGCCTCTAAAGATTTATTATTTTATTTTTTATTTATGTGCCTGTGTGAATGAATGCCACATGTGTGCAGGGGCCCACGGAAGCCAGAAGGGGGAGGTAGATCCCCAGAGCTGGAGTTAACAGGTGGTTGTGAATCAGCCAATGGCACCGGGACTCAAACTCAGGTCCTCTGCAAGAGCAGCAAGAGCCCTTAAGGAATGAGCCAGCTTCCGGCTTCCTCCACCCCCATCTTTTTCTCCTCCAGTCTGCCCCCATCTCCATCCTTCACTGGAGTGCTGGGGATTGAACCCAGGGCCCCCTAGACAAGCCCTGCAGCCCTGAGCAGCAGCAGCAGTCCCATCTACAAATTTGTTTGCTTCTATGACAGGGTCTCTGTATACAAAGTAGTGGATTTCATCATGGCATCTTTCTGTATGTATGTGGGCGTATGCTCTTGTGTGCACATGAGTTATGGAAGCCTGAGGTCATTCTTCAGGAGCCATTCACATTTTTTGTTTTTGCTTGTTTTGACATGGGGTCTCATTGGCCCGGAGTTTGCTGAGCCAGGATGCACCTGTCTCTGCATTCTCAGAATCATTGCATCCAGTTATCTCACGTGGGCTCTGGCTCAGCCTCAGGGTATTCATGCTCATATCTAACATTTTGCCAGCTGAGCTCTCTCCCAGTTCCCCGCCATCAGGGCACTGTCATAGCTATGTGCAGGGATTATTTTTGTTCGTTCCCTTCCCCTCACTTGCCTGGGAGGTACTCCTCCTCATCTCTAGCTGGTTCCCTCTCTTCCCCATTACCCACCCCTCTGCTTCCTTGTAATATATTAACATACTCTGTAAGCCTCTTTCTAGCTCCTCTGATGGTCCCCAGACTCTTCAAAGATCAAACCACAACATCTTTATCACATCTTTATTTTCGTTACCTTGGAAACAGCCTCTGATCTTGGTTGACCTAGAACTCACTGTCTAAGTCCAGGCCAGCTTCAAACTCAGAAATATCTGCCTTCCTTTGCCTCCTAAATGCTATGGTTAAAGGTGTACACCACCACACCAAGTTGTAGGCCTTATCTCTCAAAGGGGAATACTATTTTTCTTCTTTTTTCTTTTTTAAGTTTAATTTATTCTTGTTTCATGCGCACTGCTGTTTTGCCTGCAGGTATGTCTTTCTGTGTGAGGGTGTCAGATTCCCTGGAACTGAGCTATAGACAGTTGTGAGCCACCATGTAGGTGCTGGGAATTGAATCTGGGGCCTCTGGAAAATCAATCAGTGCTCTTAACCACTGGGC
>JADRCD010134879.1:0-19022 GCA_019843815.1 Montemys delectorum | reverse complement strand
CCTGTGGTGGTTTGAATAAGTATGGCCCCCAAAACTCACATGTTTGAGAAAAAAAAACCCAAAAACTCACGTATTTGAATGCTTACCCAATAGGCAGCACTATTAGGAGGTATGGCCTTGTCAAAGGAAGTGTGTCACTGTGGGGTCAGGCTTTGAGGTCTCAAGCTAGGCCTAGGGACACTCTCGTTCTGCTGTATAGATTAGCCTATCATTTTCTTTTCCGTCCTGTCTTTACCATTTTTGTTTTTAGGATAATGTTGGCTTCATGAGTTTGCAGTTTCTTCTTTTTCTATGTATGGTTTGAGGAGCACTGCTGTTAGTTTTCCTTTAATGATCTGGTAAAATTCTGCAGTAAAAATCAGTTTGGGTCTGAGTTTTTCTTTGTGGGAGACTGTTACTGCCTCAATCTTATTGCTTACTGTGCGAACATTTAAGTTGAGCCTGTTGTATTTGCTTAATTTTTATAGACCAAAAGCTTCTGGAAGTGTTCTCATTTCTTGTGCCTGATCCAGTTTGTTGGAATATAGATGTTCAGATTGTGCTCTAACGACTGCCTGCATTCCGTTCCTGACTGCTGTCCTTTTCATCTCTAACTTTAATCGTTTGGGGGAGCCTCTTTGGTTGGTTTGTCTGAGGAGTCTCACCCCTACTCATCTTGTTTCATTGATTTTTTTTTTTTTTTTTGCAGCTTTACTTTAATTTCCATTGTTTCTTCATTTCTACCCTCATCCTACCATTTTGTTCCATCCACTGATTGTGAGTTTGGAATGCCCTTGTTTTCCTTAGATGTTACCATGCATTAAAAACTGAGGAATATCTCAAACAACTTAATGCACACTCGTACCCCTGTGCTCTCTTCTCCTTGTCCTACAGGCCCTTCCTCCTCCTCTCAAGTCCTCGTTTACTTTTATGTCTTTGGTTTTTGTTTTATTTCTGTATTGTGATCTTACTGGGTTAGCCGGGGCTGCCATTTTGACATGGGTGAGGAGCTATCTGGAGTATGAGTAAGTGGGTCCATCACGGCAGATGATGACTTCCCCTCACCCAGAAACCCTCAACTGGGCAACAACTCCTAGGAAGTTGCATCTAATACTTGGCATTGGGATTGCAATGTTAAACCCATGGCTTTTGGGCATTGCCTTCCCATGTATGGTTCAGACACTTTTACAAATCATGTTGTTTAGATTGGTTTATAATGGAGCTGGCAGGTAACTCATGGGTAACAGGAATTGCTGTCTAATAGTGCCAGTCTGATGACCTGGATTTGACCTCTAGGACCCATGCAAAGGTGGAAAGAGAATTAAATTCTACAGAATTGTCTTCTAAGCTCCACTCGGGAGGTATAAGACATGTGCCACCCCATTCTAGTAATGCATAAAAATAGAAGGGAAAGATATAAATTTGCTTATAAAGTAGTGTTTTCAGTGTGGCTTCTCCATACGTCTTTAGTTTTGGTCAGTGCTCCTCCATCACTCCTTCTTCTCTCCAGTGCCCCGTTCCTGTTTAAATCTCCTATCCCCAGTATTTCTTTCTTTCATTTCATATGCGTTCTATCATCCCTACCCTCCTGGATGCCCTTCCCTTTTAACAAGGCCCCTTCCTTACTTCCAAGTCTATGAACATATCAAGTTAAGGATACACACACACAAATCTGAAGCTATAATACACACAGGAGAGAGAACATTTGGGTTTTGACATTGTGGATTATCTCACACAGTGTATTATTTTTCATTTTCACCAATTTTTCTACAAATGACAAGATTTTATTTTTATTTATAGCTGGATATGACTCCATTGTGTGTATTGCCACATTTTCATTGTCTTTTAACCAGCTGGTTGTCATTTAAATGGGTTCCACCTGTTTCCTATTGTGAATAGAACAACAGTGAGCCAGAATGTGTACATATCTGTATAGGAGGATTTAGGATCCCTTTAGTGTATGTTCACAAGTGGTATAGCTGGGTCAATGGAGTTCTACTTTTAGGCTCCCTCTCCCACAACCTCAACCCACGAATCACCTGACATATACAAAGTGGCTGGCTTGGTTCACACTCTGCTCACAGTGTATAAGGGCTCCCCTTTCCCTAAACCTATGCCAGCATTTATCTTTGTATTCTTGATAATCACCATTCTGACTGGGGTAGAGTGGAGTCTTCATTTCCCTGTGGCTAAGGATTAGCCATTCATACTCTTTTGTGAGCCCATCTTTTAATTGGGTGATTTCTTTTCTTGATGTTTAGTTTTTTTAGTTCCTTGTATATTCCTGATGATAGTTTTCTATCAAATGTATAAGAAAAGATTTTCTCCCAGCAGATGCAGAGTGTGGACCAGTCCTGATCAGGGTTAGGACTCTCAGTGCTCAGGGTGGTCCAGAGGTTCAGGAGAAGGTGTAGACCCAGGAGAGTGATCAGATTTGACTCCAGGTCCCACTCACGAGTGGTCAGGAAGTCCCACATCTCCCAGCAGCTCCAACCGAAGCTGTGGATGCAGAGTGGGGACAGGCCCTGCACTGACTTGATGCTTGTCCAGTTTTATATCTCTCAGTGGCTTCAGGGGAAACTTTGGAACTAGGGTAGATTTAACTTTGCCGACAGGCATGTTCAAAGTTCCACATTTCTCCAAGTGGCTTCAAGTGAAGCTTCAGACGCAGGGAGGGACCAGAGTTGACTCTGGGTAAGAACCACTGACATGGAGAGTTCCACGACTCCCTGCCAAAGCCGCAGACCATGCAGAAGGCCCTAGCTGACACAGGGTAATTCCCAACCCTCAGAGGAAGATTTGAGCTAGAACTTCACCCTAAATACCAATCCTACAAAGGAAGATGACATTTCAACCCTACTAGGACTTATCTCTACTGAACACTGGAAACACCATTGCTGAAAGAAAGTAAGTGACTTAAGTTAAAAAAAAAATGAAGGAAAAATTCAACCAACCAACAAAGCAGATGCACAGATGCCAGCACAGAAACAGAAACAACATAAAGGCAGGCTCTGTCTTGGTCAGGGTTCCTTTCTATAATGTGATGAGAACACCATGGCCAAAAGCAGTTTGAGCAGGAAAGGATTTATTTCTCTTACACTTCTACACCACAGTCGGTTATCATCAGAGGAATCCAAGGCAGGAACTCCAGGTGGGAACCTGGAGGTGGGAATTGAGGCAGAGGCCATGGCATGGTGCTGTTTACTGGCTTGCTCCTTATGGCTTGCTCCAGTCTGCTTTCTTATAGCACCCAGCACCACCAGCCAGGGCAGGCACCATCCACAATGTGCAGCACCAGCTTGCCCGTGGCTTGATCTTATGGAGGCATTTTCTCAGCAAGTTTCTTCCTCTCAAGTGACTCCAACTTGTGTCAAGTTGACATAAAGAATATCAAGCACAGGCAAAGCATCGGGATACAAGTCCAAAATAAAAAATCTCCACGTAAAACTTTGCCCAGAACCTGTTAGAGGAAATGAGCAATACCTTCTCACCTAACAGGTGCTTGTGAGGCCATTCGGAACACGTACCCTGATAGTCTAGTCAAGCAACCATTGACAAATGGGAACTCATGAAACTAAAATGCTTCTGTACTCAGGAGACCTCATCATCCAAGTGGCAGTCCATGGGGGTCATTCCTGGCCCTCCCATGGGGACTGTTTTTAGTGCAGTTACATACTCTATGAAGATAGAGTTACCTGTCATCGTTGAGATCATCATGTCTTAGGTACCAGCTTTACAGAATATAGGGGTACAAATAATAGTGGATTGTGTACTATTGTGTAATCGTGTGTGTGAGTGGGAAAAGAGACCCAGAAAAGGAAGTAGGAAACTGTTAGAGGAGAAGTGTCTTAGGTCTGCTATCTTCACCTTTTCCTGTAACACACACATCACACCCATCTGTTCAATTTTCCCATCCTTTCGTTATTTTTTTTCTGAATTTCCTGTTTTATTGACCTACAATTTATTTTGGCTATTATTGACTGTAATTTATTTTGAAGTTCATACCTAATCATTTCAATAACCGCGTCATACATGGGTCTGTTTATATTGCTTAGTTTATTTCTTGGTCATTATTGATTCACATACCATGAAACCATTTGCTCTGTTTAATAAAACCACTGTGCTTTCAAAAAAAACATTTTACAAGACTCTAGAAAATATTCTCCTTAAGCAGAGAGGGCTCATTCTGTTCTGCAAATGTTAGACCACAGGGCAGGCACTTCAATCAGTCATGGGCTTTTCTAGTGGGAGCCTGTCTCTTGTTTATCAATATCATCATTTATTTAACCATTTCAAATGTACTTCCTAATAAAAAGTAAAGTCTACTGCCAGGCTTGAAACATCCACTTATTAAATGCATATATAACTGTCCTGACCAGGTCATAGCATTTTGAGAATAGGAATTGTGTTTTTGCCAGCCTCAGCAGTATTCATAGCAACTAAAACACTCCCAGACCTTTAGCAGAACCTCAATTTATACAAGATATTTTATTTTATTCTACATAGTGTAGCAAAAGGGGGGGGGGGTGTTGTCCTTTCATTTTTTTTTCAGTATCTCTAAAGAAACTCATTCTGCTATGTCTTCTATATTGCTCAGTCCTCACGACTTTCTACAGAAAAAGAGTATTTTGTTACAGGAGCAAGTGTCATTCAAGGACGTCTGCGTGGATTTCACCAAGGAAGAGTGGTATTTGCTGGACCCCGCCCAGAAGGTGCTCTACAGAGATGTGATCCTGGAGAATTATAGCAACTTTGTCTCAGTCGGTAGGGGCTTGTTTCCTCAGTCAGCTGCCCATCGCACACGTTTCCAAGGCTGAGAGGGAGTGCTCATAATTTCCAATTTGAGCTTAAGATTCAAGGGTCTGAGAGGACTGATCACTTTTTGATCTGGCAATGGTGTACTCTCACCTCTCTGCAGAATGTTTAGGACTGACTTACCCACCTTCCTCTCTCCCTCTGTCCCTCCCTGCGTCCCGCCTCCTTCCCTCCCTTCCTTTTTACGGGGGGAGATATGCCTTTTTCTTTTTTCTTTTTTTAAAGATTTATTTATTTATTATATGTAAGAACACTGTAGCTGTCTTCAGACACTCCAGAAGAGGGCATAAGATCACATTATAAATGGTTGTGAGCCACCATGTGGTTGCTGGGATTTGAACTCAGGACCTTCAGAAGAGCAGTCGATGCTCTTAACCACTGAGTCACCTCTCCAGCCCGCTTTTTTTCTTTTTGGTATTTTTCTATTCATTTTTTTCACTTTACAGAGCTAAGCTATTAAACACCTGCCCTGTGTTATTTTGTCTTAACAGGGCATTGTGTTACTAAGCCAGATGTAATCTTTAAGATAGAGCAAGGAGAAGATCCCTGGATACCAGAAAATGGATTCCAATGCCACCCAGGTACAGTAGTGAATTCACTGTCAAGGGAAAGTAGTCTGTGTCACTGGGTAAGATAGGTTACTGTCTTAGTGTTCTATTACTATCAAGAGACACCATGACCACAGCCACTCTTATAAAGGAAAACACTTAATTGGGTCTGCCTTATAGTTCAGAGGTTTAGTCCATTATCATCATGGTTGGAAGCATAGTGACACACAGGCAGACATGGTGTTGGAGAGGTAGCTGAGAGTTCTACACTTGGTTCAGCAGACAGCGGGAAGAGAGGAGTTACTGGGGCTGGCTTGAGCTTCTAAAACCTTAGAGCCCACCCCCAGTGACACACTTACTCCAAGCAGGCCACACCTCTTCATTCCTCTCAAGTAGTGCCACTCCTTGGTGTTCAAGCGCTCAACTCTATAATCCTTTAGGGGCCATTCCTATTCAGACCACAACAGTTTCCTTTGGAAGGTCTTTCAGAAATTCTTGTTTTGACATCAGACCTTTGGGAAAACCCAAGAGTAGCATCCCACAGCTTGCTTGTCTCAGTGGCTCCTCTACCTGCCTCTTGTCCAGAGACACCTTTGCTTTTGTTTTGACATTTTGGAGTGATTTATTTTACCTATAAATCCAACGCCAGTTGGCTTCATTTTAGATACTTTTTCTTGGCTAGTTTTCCTTTATCTTTAAGAATTATGCACCTTCTCTCTATCTTCTTTGAGCACCTTTCATTAGCTAGTACATCCTCATGTACTTCTGTATATTCCACTTACCAGATGTATAATGGTGAACATTTACTCTGATATGCTTTAATTGTTGGTCTCTGGAATAGTGGAGTGCTATAGAATTTTTAATTAAGCATATGATTATTAACATTCTTGCATTGAGCACCAATAGTTAAGAATAGCCGAGGGTTTTGTTTTGTTTTGTGTTTTTGCTTTTTTTGAGACAGGGTTTCTCTGTATGGCCCTGGCTGTTCTGGAACTCACTCTGTAGACCAGGCTGGCCTTGAACTCAGAAATCCGCCTGCCTCTGCCTCCCAAGTGCTGGGATTAAAGGTGTGTGCCACCACTGCCCAGCTTAGCTGAGGTTTTTATGACAAAGTATATTGAAAGACTCAGTAACAGATACAGAATATGATGTTTAGGGGTCCCACACTGAATAAAAGACTCAGCTACATGTTAAAGCAGAAAGCCTAGGTGTAAAGAAAAAGCCTAGAAATAAAGACTTAAATACTCAGAATAGGAAATATGTACACTGAGGGCTTAGGAGTGACCAGGGTAGGGAAGGTGCATGTGAAGATAAGGCGAGCTGGGGAGGAACCCTGCTTGGACGCTGCCAAACGTACTTCTTCCTTTGTTACATTTCTCAGATATTCTGTGTATTCAAACCTATTCAACTGCTCCTTTGTAATTTTTCTGTTCCTTGGATAGCAGATCTGCTAACCTCCATTTACTAGTTTGGAGTTGATTTCACCTTTTCTAGTATGTTTCCCACAACATTTCAGGAAACCCCTCCTATAGATAAAGATAAAGAAGAACCTCAGGGGATGGAGAGAGGGCTCAGCAGTTACGAGCACTGGATGCCCTTCCAGACGACCCAGGTTCAGTTCCTAGCACCTACAAGGCAGCTCACAACCTGTCTGTAACTCTAGTTCCAGGGAATCTGACACCCTCACACAGACATGCATAAACACCGATGCACATAAAATAAAGACAAATAAATAAATCTTTAAAAAGAAAAGCAGAAACCCTCTAGATCCTAGGCTCTCACTGTCCTTTCAAACCTGAAGAAGTGGGTGTTTCTAGAACTCTAAGTAGTTCATCATGTGCAGTGTAGAAAAGCCAGGTGTCTGATGGGGACATCTTCTAGTGCTCTGTGCGAGGGGTCAGGCTCTTCCACTGTGCCTTGTTCCCGCACAATGCAGTTCACCCTCTGAAACCCCTTGCCTACTGATCTTCGCTGCCACTTTGCTGGTTTTCATTACTTGCTGGGCTAACCCATCATTTTGAATATTGTGACTTCTGGATCAGTTAATGAGTTCCCTATGAATTGAATTTCATTTGTATTTTTTGTGTTGAGTTTTGGAGTTTATAATGTTTTAAATATTATAACCAGTTCCCTATGTACAGCTGCTTCCACTGTAAATCCACATTTGTGGTTTCTCTTCCAACCAGGATGGTAAAGGAAACATACTGGATTCAGTTTATATCAGGAAATGGAATCTAAAACAAAAGAACTATAAAGAATTTCTGCAAAAATTCACATCCGTTAGACATGTACTAAGGCATTTTAGCCTCCCAAGTCCCTCCTCTGCTTTGTGGAGGGCCTGCTTTTTTCTCTGCTTTTTTCTCTGTGCGCCTACTGTGTGCTTCCTCACCCTTAATAAAAGCCTTTCTTTTAAAAAAGGACAAATATTAAGATTCATAAGGTGTGGTAATTCTTTTTCTCATTTATAGAAAGGAGATGGAAAGTGGACAGCCTATTAGAAAGCAAACAGGAAAATCAAGATGGACATATTTGGCCACTCATGCTCACCAACAAGATCACAAATCTAGAGAGTGGAGTTGTCACAAGAAACACTTCTAGTCCACACATTGACTCTGTTTCTTCAAGAAGTTTTCTGCTCAAAGTATGTGACTCATGTGAAATGAATTTAAAGAATATTTCAGCTATAATTATTAGCAAAAAAAACTATTCCAGAAAGAGGCTTAATGAGTTTAATATATATAAGAAACCACTCCCTGATAGTAGGTATGAGAAAATTCCTGTAGGAACAAAGTCATGTCAGTATGATGGGGAAAGGGATGGCCTCTGTCTTTGCCAGGATCTCACCCGGCCAGTTTCTGACCAGCCTTTTGAGTATAATGAAGCAGGACAAGTGGAAGTGGCCCTTTGTACAAGTCAGAACTCTCAGCTAGGGGAGACATTCTATGAGCACACTGAATGTGGAAGAACTTTCATTGACAGTTTGAAGCTCAGTGTATCTCAGAAAACTCGTTTGCATATGGAGCCTCATGAGTGCAGTATTTGTAGGAAGTCCTTCTATGTGGACTTACAGTTTGGACATCAGAGAGCTCTGTCAGGAAACAATCCTTATGAACGTAATGAATATGAGAAACTCTTCTGTGACCGCTCAGCATTCATTGTTCACCAAGAAGCGTACACAAGAAAGATCACCCAGGAGTACAGGGTGAGTAACAGAACTTGGGGAAAGCCAGCTCTCTTTAAACATCAGATAACACAGATGGGGGGAAAACCATATGAATACCATGAAAATAGGAAAATTTTCAGCAAAAAATCACATCCCACCCAGTCTCGAAGAGCTCACGTGGGAGAAAAAACATTTGAATGTGGTGAATGTGGTAAAATGTTTTGGGAGAAATCGAACCTTACCCAGCATCAGAGAACACACACAGGAGAGAAACCATATGAGTGTACCGAGTGTGGGAAAGCCTTCTGCCAGAAGCCACACCTTACCAACCATCAGCGGACACACACGGGAGAGAAACCCTATGAGTGCAAGCAGTGCGGGAAAACGTTCTGTGTCAAGTCAAACCTTACTGAACATCAAAGAACACACACTGGGGAGAAACCCTATGAATGCAACGCATGTAGGAAATCCTTCTGCCACCGGTCAGCTCTAACTGTCCATCAGAGAACACATACAGGAGAGAAACCATTTGCATGCAGTGAATGTGGGAAGTCATTCTGTGTGAAGTCAAACCTGATTGTGCATCAGAGAACTCATACAGGGGAGAAACCTTATAAGTGCAATGAGTGTGGGAAAACCTTCTGTGAGAAATCAGCGCTCACTAAACACCAGAGAACTCATACAGGGGAGAAACCCTACGAGTGTAACGTGTGTGGGAAGACCTTCAGTCAGAGGTCGGTACTCACCAAGCATCTGAGAATCCACATGAGGGTGAAAGCCCTTCTAGCATCCTGAACGTTTAGCTTTTGCATGCCTGTCAAGTCAGTTGTACACTTTTAAAAGTGAGCTTAGAGCCTGCCAAAGAATACCACAGAGTACTAGAAAATACCATTTTGTTGGAATGCATGAGAGCTTTCAAGAAAATAAAAACTTTCATTTGAAAGATTGTATTGAAGGGAAATTATTAATATAAATAATATAGTAAAAAAAACTGTAGAAAATAAATTGTGTAATGTCTTCCAAATGTTTTTCAAAATTGTATTTTAAATATAATGGCTAATATTAATTTTACTTGTATTCATAGGAAAATATGAAACTTAAAAATGAGCATCTATAGCATTAACCATACATGTAAAGAACATCTGGTGTTTATAGACCATTTGTGAGTATGTTGATGTAACAGAAGTCTAGGAAACACTTGATTTATGTATTGGAACCCAGAGAGGATGTGAGGAAGAATATGAACCCTTAGTTTAATAACTGTTATGGTATACTTTCCATACTAAATACCACCAGTGTTTTTATAGGTTGATAGGATTGTGTATGTTTCTGAACATATTTGTGAATGTGATCTAGATGTATATATATATATATATATATGTGTGTGTGTGTAAACATACTTGTATGCATGTTCCTGTATAAAAAATGGTGTCGTCATAAAAGCAGCTCATACCACTTTAAAGTGCTGATGATTGTTAAAATGTCAGGAATTTTGTGGATCAGTTGCTTACTATTACATGAAATTGCAGTTAAATTATACTGAGGGCAAAGGAAATAAATGACACTTGTCATTTCTAACACTTGGCTGTATTTACTGTTCTCTTTGCTGTGTACCATTGGTCCCCATGCTAAGAGTGCTGTGGTTCACTACTGCATAGTTCCTTCAGATCCCCACCTACATGCCATCACTACTCTCATGTTGGTAGCTTGGCCTTAGAATATTCATACTGTGGAAACTGATAAAGCATGTGTCAGAGTTTGATTTTCTCAGAGAAGCTGTGTGTATATAACGTATGTGGTAGATTTAAAATATAAACTGCCCCTCTTTGTGTTTCCTGAAAGAAATAAATGGCTCTGGCCATCATTATCAAATTGCCTCTATAGTTAAGAAGCCAAAGGTGGTTTTGTTGAGCCTTTTAATTACCTCAGAACTATCCCGTTCCAAATGCTACCAGTCTCTTGATTTGCTTGGTCAGTATATGCTTCAAATAACATTATTACATTTTCTTTCTCTCTCTCTCTCTCTCTCTCTGTCTCTCTCTCTCTGTCTCTCTCTCTCTGTCTCTCTCTCTCTCTCTCTTTCTCTCTCTCTCTCTTATACACACACACACACACACACACACACACACACACAAACATTATCACAGACTTTTTACTATTCTGGACCATGAATAAGTAAGTATGGCCATTATTATCAAACTACCCATTTGGTGAGGGGATCAAATAGTATGTTTCTGAGAGTTTTTCTTAGCTACCTCTGTGTCAATCATATAAATTCTGTTAATAAAAATGGCATTTACATGACTTAACTTGAGTTGTAAATGGTAATACTACATTCTACAAATGTAAAAATGGTAGTTTATAATAAAATGTTCATATTATACCCATGGAATTTCATTGTGTATCTATTGAGGCATGATTACATGTAAGCCTAGTCATGTGTAACTCAGTAATTATATAGTGTATTTAGAATTACAGATTCTTCTCCCTTCTTTGTTCTATTCCCAGTACCTCCTGGAAACACCTTTGCTGAGCTGAGTTCTCTTCCTCCTGGGACAGTTTGGGGAATAAATCCAGATTAGTCAAAGCTAGTCGTGGAAACTTGATTCTGGCAGTTTTGTTTAGGTTAGAGAATGCCATGCAATACTGGAATTATTCTCAATGATGAAGTTGTAACATCAAAAGATGAGAAGTCAAAAGAGACACGAAAAGAGATGAGACCTTTTTGTATGCATGATGCTGGCATATAGTCTGTGGTCTGGATGGGCAGTGGCTCGAAGATGGCAGTGCAGACAGCTGAGCCAGAGATGATTCACGGAGCTGTTTAGCCCTTTACAAATACTTTTTGTAAACTTATGGGACTTCATATCATTTTCAACATTCCCCATTTCTTGTTTATTATTGGGACTGTCTGGTACCTGGAGCTAAAGGCATTCTAGCTAATACCAGAGATAACTTTCCCAAGTGCTAATATTCTGTATGTGGCTTGAGGGAAGAATTTCATTTTACTGTTTGATGCAGGGGAGGATGCTTTTTAAAACCATAGTTCTTTCTGGTAGAAAACAGAATCTCTCAAATAAAAAGACTTTAATGATAACTTTCTTTAGTAATGTGGTCCAGAACCAAGGGATATTGAAACACACAGACAAGGATGTAAGCTGGATTCACTGTTTCCCAGTGAAAGCTGCAGTCATTGAGGAGACACCGACATGACCAAAATCATGCCTCTCAACTACTAGTGCCTTATTTTGAAGGGTTACGTAGTAAGACCCTATTTTTATTAATGTAGAAATTAATGAAGTAGAAACAAGGAAAAAATCCTAAGAGCTGGCTTTCTTTAAGAATATAAACAAAATCAACAGGACTTTGACCCGACTAGCCAAAAGAAAGAGATGACCCAATTAACAATCAGAAATGAATAGGTGAACATTACACCAGACTCCAAAGAAATGTATTGTATTATAAGAAAATACTAAAAAAATTTTACTCCATTAAGTTGGAACATCTAAAAGAAATGGAGCCAGGCGGTGGTGGCACATGCCTTTAATCCCAGCACTTGGGAGGCAGAGGCAGGCGGATTTCTGAGTTCAAGGCCAGCCTGGTCTATAAAGTGAGTTCCAGGACAGCCAGGGCTACACAGAGAAACCCTGTCTTGAAAAACCAAAAAAGAGAAAAAAAATGGGTAAATTTCTAGCTTCATCCAAAACCCCAAAGTTATCCCAAGAAATGATCAAGAACCTCAGCAGACCCATAGCACAAGGAGACTGAATCAGTAATGAAAGGCCTCTGCCTAAAAGAATTGCAGGCCTTGATGGTTTCACTGGATTTCTGGGAAGATCTGTAGCTACTACATAACTACATTATTCAAAAGAGCAAAAACAGGAGGATGCCCCCCAAACCCTTCTGTGAAGCAAGTATCACTCTAATACCCAAACTAGGAAAAGACACAACCCAAAGGAAAACCTAAGACCAATGTCCCTGAAGAACATGAATTAAAAAAACTTGAATAAAATATTTTCAAACAGAATACAGGTATAGAATAAGAAGATCAATTTGCTTTTATCCCAGAATGCAGGTATGGTCTGCATACATGTCAATAAATGTAATAAATAAATAAATGAACTTACAAAATCACATTGTCATCTCAGTAGATACAGAAAAAGCCTTTGATAAAATCCAATATGTCATGATAAACGTCCTAGAGAGTAATACTAGAATGAACATACCTCAACATAATAAAGGCTATGCATGAAAAATCTACAGTCAAAATCATCCTAGGTGGGGGAAAATGCAAAGCAATCTCCTTAAAAAATCAGCAACATAAGAGAAGGAAACTAAAGTCATCCGAATAGGAAAAGAAAAATCAATTACTCTCTATGCACAGATGATATTATATATGGAAGAGTTCCCAATTTTTCCACTAGAAACCTTATAGAAATTTTAGCAAATTGTTGGATTGCAATCAACTTACAAAAGTCAATAGCCTTACCACAGATATATATATATATATATATATATATATATATATATATATATATATATATATATGGAGAGAGAGAGAGAGAGAGAGGGAGAGGGAGAGGGAGAGGGAGTTAGTTCATGGGCACACTCCTATTTTCCTATTCACAACATCTTCAAAGAAAATAAATTACTAGGTATAAACCTGTTGGGGGTTGGCTCCAATGCTTTGTCTTCATTCGGCTCCCAGAATCACACATGTCCAGATGCTGAGGGTGGTTTTTCATTGATCAATGAAGAGCCAACAGCCAATGGCTAGATGGGGGAAAGAGGCAAGACTTCTAGGATTCCTGGGCAAGAAAGATAGAGGGAGGAGAAGGGATTCCACCATGAGAGGGACATAGGTCGGACCACGTGCCATGAAGGAACCTGCAACATGTAAGTATCCAGGAAAGTGGCCCCAGGGGCTATTTCCCCATTGGGTCTGGGGTAACAGAGATAAAATATAGATTTTAGCAAGTATTAATTCAAGAACACCGGAGGGGAGTGTATGCTAGCTTCAGGGAGGTTTGGAAGTCCCCAGTCCTTGAGTTAGTCAAGGCATATCAAAATATAAATGGTGGGTGTGTATGTGTGTGTGTGTGTGTGTGTGTGTGTGTGTGTGTGTGTGTGTCTTCTTTCACAAATCCAAGTTCTTTGGTGGGGGCAGAGCTCAGGGGACCCATCAGAAACTCAGAGCAAATTAACTATTCTCCAAGGAGGTAAAGGACCTTTATAATGAAAAGTTTAAGTCTCTGAAGAAAGAGACTGAGAAAGACACCAGAAAATTAAAAGCTTCCCATGTCCACGAGTTGGAACAATTAATGTTGTGAAAATGACCATTCTACTAAAAGCAATTTGCAGATTTGGTAGAATCCCAATCAAATTTCCCACAGCATCCTTCAAAACCTTGAGGGAAAGAAATCCTGAAATTCCTATGGAAGCACAAAAGATTCTAAATAGCCAAAGGAATCCTGAGCATAAGAACAATGTCGGAAGGATTACCACCCCAGATTTCAAGATACAGCACAAAACTATAGTAATAAAAGTTATAGTAATGGCTTAAAATAAACATGTAAGCCAACGGAAGTACATGTAACTACAGACATCTAGCACTTGATAAAGTTGACAAAAACATACACTGGAGAAAAAGACAGCGTCTTCAAAAAACTTGTTATCCATAGACTGAAGATGGAAGTTAGATCCATATATATTACTTTCCACAAAATTTCACTACAAATTAATCAAAGACCTTGGTACGAAACCTGATATGTGAACCTACTAGAAGAAAACTCAGGTAGATGATGTCAGTGTAAGGAGGGATTTTCTGAATAGGACTCCATTTGCCTAGGAATTGTGGAACCTTTACGATGGGGAGCCTTGCTGGAGGAAGCATCTCACTGATAATTTATAGTCACATGCCACTCCTGGGTCTATGCTTCCTGTGTGCAGAAGATGTGATCTTTCAGTGTTCCATTCATACCAGCATGATTTCCCAGTTATTATGGATCCCAGTCCTCCTAAACTGTAAACCAATCTACACTCTTTTTAAGTTGCCTCTGGTCCTGTTATTTTAGCACACCAATAGAAAATTAACTAATATATCAAATGCCCCCCTATAATGAGGTTGTAGTCCATACTATGGCCCATTAGTAGATTTGTGGCTTCCACATGTACCCCCAATTAAATACATATAAAGAAGATTTGAAATTATAACCCTGTCTTAGAGTCTTACTGCTGTGAACAGACATCATGACCAAGGCAATCCTTATAAAGAACAACATTTAATCGAGGCTGGCTTACAGGTTCAGAGGTTTGGTCCATTCTCACCAAGGCAGAAGCATGGCAGCATCTGGGCAGGCATGGTACAGGAGGAGCTGAGAGTTCTACATCTTCATCTGAAGGCTGCTAGGAGAACACCAGCTTGACCCCACCCCCCACAAATAATATCAGTGACCAAAAATGGCCTTATCTAGTGTCATAAATGTGACTTATCTATTTAACTAGAGATACAAATTGTTCATTCAAATTTTTTTAAATTGAGGATTATACAGAACACATTCTCCAATATCTCAGGACTCAAGAAAGCTTACTCCCAAAGCCAGATGCTAAATCTGTCTGGCACACTAAGCTCCAGTTTGCCCAATGTCGACATTCACACCACACACCCTCAGGCACCTTAACTCCAGTGTCTCAGAATTAAAGTAGATCGCCGGGCGGTGGTGGCGCACACCTTTAACCCCAGCACTTGGGAGGCAGAGACAGGCAGATTTCTGAGTTCGAGGCCAGCCTGGTCTACACAGTGAGTTCCAGGACAGCCAAGGCTACCCAGAAAAACTCTATCTCGAAAAAACAAAAAAACAAAGAAACAAAAAAAGAATTAAAGTAGATCCCATTCCCTATGTTAAAGGCCACGTCTCCTACCCAACCCCCTTCCACTAACTCTCAGCATCTTTGGGCATCTACCTTGTAACAGAATATTCTGCAGCTCCATGTCTTAGCCATTGGGTTCCAAGGACCCATTTGGGGTAACAAAACAAACATGCTAAGACCTCTAGTATGCCTAACTATGAAAAATGTTGTTTTGTTTTGTTTTGTTTTGGAGACAGGGTTTCTCTGTGTAGCCCTGGCTGTCCTGGAACTCACTCTGTAGACCAGGCTGGCCTCAAACTCAGAAATCCACCTGCCTCTGCCTCCCAAGTGCTGGGATTATAGGCGTGCGCCACCACCGCCTGGCCGAAAAATGTTCTGTTTTAGTGCTCTAAGAAAAGTCCTGACTAGTTCTCTGTGTCATTGACTGTGTCAATGTCCACTTGACACAGTCTAGAGTCATATGATCATCTAAGAAGAGAGTCTCAGTTAAGGAATTGCATAGATCTGATGGGCCTATAGGTATGACTGGAGGGCTGGGCTCTTGATCATTATTTGATTTAGGATAGCCAGGCCCACTATGGGTACCACCATTCACTGGGCAAGTGGTCCTGTGTTATACAATAAGGCAAGCATAAGCCTAATGAGCGAGCCAGCAAGCACCATATCTCTATGGTGTCTGCCCTGAGTTCCTCCAGTGTTGGACTGTATGAGAAATTTCTCATAGGCCACGTTCGGTGGTTCAACTAGGGGGATAGTTGCCAGCCAGGATGACCCTGTCACAGGTTGGGACTGAGGGACTTTTGATTTGTTCAATAGGCACCTCCGTTAGCCATTTGTCCTCAGTTTGAGAGCTTACATCCTAACCCTTTTATTGATGGTAAAGGGCAATGTAGTCTTTTCTATAACTACTTCCTGCAGAAATTGGGGCGTTGCCCTGGAACGGGCAGAAAGGCTAGAATGATAGTCGCTGGAATGATAGTCAAAGGATGGGGAGAGAGAAATAGGAGGGCCAACCTCACAAACCATAATTTGCTAAACCTTTGCTTTTGCTTCATAATTTCCACATGATCCTTTACAGCTGTTTTTTGTTGGTGTGCTATTAAAAGGTACAAAACGGGGGAGTTTGAGGCAACTGAACCCGTGGTTCATTGAGGTGAGAACTGTGTTTTGCATGGACATGCTATTTTGTGGAAACCCGAATCCGTATTCCCAAGCCGCAGTCACTCATCTTTGGCGCAAGAAAAAAACAAAAACAAAAACAAAAACAAAAACCCCTACTTCTTATTTCTCCTTGAGATGAGAGCTCAGTTTTGAGTCCAGCACAGCGGTAGCAAATGACTGGGACTGGCGGTTGGAGGGCTTTTCCTCAGGCGGGCCTGGACTGAGTTCTGGGAAGGCAAGGCTGAACAGTGAGACACAAGACAGACATAGACACACACGCACACAAATTGGCAAGCTAAGACGTTTCTTGAGAAAAAGCTCTCTCCGGGAGCAGAGGAGCACCCTGCCCTCAGCCGGTCGGTCCTGGCACAAGAGGGCAGTAGAGAGCTGAGAAACCGTGAGGACAGCTCTGGCAGCCGTGAGGGTGAGCCGCGGCCTACTAGACGGTAGCCGGTGGGGCGGCGAGAGTCAGAGCTTTCAAGTTGGGGTTGGCGATGACTCAGGCGCCCTTCCTGCGTTCCTCTGGTACTCAAATAAGCGGGCCAGGGCACGGCGCCGCGCGGAACCTCTGAAGCCAGGTCGCGCTGGCTGAGAGCCGGATTCTGGATCCTCCGGGCCAGGTTTTCCGGAAGGACTCGAAGGAGAGGGCAGTCTTTGCGAAACCTGAAGGCGCGCTTGCGCAACCCGCAGCCAACCAAGCGCTTACTTCCGGCTTTCCCCTGGAAACCCGTCCGTCCGCGGGTTTTTTTTTTCTCTTACGCTTCTCGTTTCCCTTCGACGGATACAAGCGACGGACAATTTCCGTTTCCGGTGTCGTGCTTGTAGGCTTGAGCGGTTGCTGCTGTGAGTCTTTGAGTGCTCTCGTGAGCCCCGTCCTTCCTTCAGTCGGATTCCCGGTTAAGTCGGTCCTCGGCCTCCCGACAGGCTGCGCCTTCCAAGCTGCGTCTGGGCTGGAAGGCAAGTTTCCCAACCGCCGGAGAGTTGCTCCGGGGAGTGCGGAGGAAGTCGGTTCGTGCAGTGTTGGACTCTCGAGGAGATGTGCCGGGGAGAGGGTCACTCTAGCTGGGAGGGGTCTGCCCAGCTCTGCTGCGTGTGCTTTTCCCAGCCAAAATAGAGCACTGGGAGGGGGAAAATGTGCTTCCTCCAGTTGCTGGGAGACGGGTCTGTCCAGCATTGTTCTGATGTTTTAAAGTTTTGTGTTTTCGTTTAAATTAAAAAGCCACGTCGGCCTAAGCTGCCTTGAATAGTAGGCACTAGCCACCTGCGACTGTTTAAGTTTAAAATAAATTAAAACTTAAGCTTGTTTTCAGTTTCCCAAGGTACGCTTGAGATTCTCTGTAACCACGTGTAGTTAACAAGGCTACCGGATTGAGAACCACAGATAGAATATGTTTCTGTCATCACAAGAATGAATACTGCCGATGGCTTCAACATAAAACATAATAAAAAAGGCTAGTGTTGGTGCTGGTAACTCTTATACTTTATGGCGTAAGAAAGAGATGTGAATTTGAAGATCTACTGGCTAGACATTTCTTCCTCTATTCGGAGAATACATCAGCACTTAAACACGTAAATTCCTGCCCTCCCACGTTGCCCTGATTATAATCTATTCCCACCACCGTGCCACCCTGTTCCATGTAGGTAAGACTTGGCTTGTAGCTGATAAGTAGCCACCATGGAGGCCAAAGATCACAAGAAGCACAGAAAGAAGCACAGTGGGCCTAAAGCTGAGAAGAAAAAGAAGCGGCACCTGCAGGATCTGCAGCTTGGAGACGAAGAGGATGCCCGGAAGAGAAACCCCAAAGCTTTTGCAGTGCAGTCTGCTGTGCGGATGGCTCGGTCCTTTCACAGGTATGTTTTCCTGGGGTGAGTGGGTCCTTCATTAAGCACTAGGAGCCTCTCTCACATGACATTTGCCTTGGGAGACTAATTCTGGTCTGAAGGATGTAGGCTTTTCCTAAATGTCAGACCTCTGCCAAAGAAGCATTTTCCCTCTAACACCTGCCCTTTGCCTTTTCCCCCTGTTTTCTTTCTTTCTGTCCTTTCTTCCTTTCTTTCTTGTCCAAGAGGAAAAAGATTTATAAAATTTCGACCACAGAAAAATCTTCTAAACTTTAAATATCTCCATGGCAATAAAAGTGTTGGTGGTCCCCCTCCCCCCTGAATATCTTTCATCTATTATAAAATACTAAAATAGCTTTCTTTAGGGAG
Source organism: Montemys delectorum (assembly GCA_019843815.1). Classification (NCBI taxonomy): domain Eukaryota; kingdom Metazoa; phylum Chordata; class Mammalia; order Rodentia; family Muridae; genus Montemys; species Montemys delectorum. The sequence continues at coordinate 275 of JADRCD010134879.1, read as the reverse complement.
ATATTGATATATCCTTTAAACATTACCTAATTGAGTTCTTTCAACAGCATTAAGAAGTTAGGAGTTATTCTCATCTGTGGATAAAAAACCATTCAGGGCACAAGTTAATAGCCAGGTGGTAGAGCATTCACCCCATCTCCTACACCTCAACTTGTGTTGTAACATCTCGTAACTAAGGTTGCCTTTTATTCTCTTAAACATTAAAGCCAAATCAGTCTCATGATGTGTTTGATTATTAACTTTATTTTTTAGTCATCTAGTTTTTTTTTTTTTTT
>JADRCD010134872.1:0-11166 GCA_019843815.1 Montemys delectorum | reverse complement strand
GGCAGTATTTGCTTTTTAAAACATGCAGCAAATATCTTCACATGGTGTCCACTGGTATACATTTCTCTACAAATGCAGTGACTATTTATTCTCCCAGACACAATATTTATTCTTGCTTCTGTGCAGGCTTCTAAATGGTTTATGAGGGATATAACTTAAAAAGTGCCTCAGTTACTTGAGGCTCCTTCACTTTCTTACCTTTTGGTGTCTGTGGCATACGTGTATATGTCTTTGTTCATGTGTATATAGACATGTGTGTGGGCATGCATATACATCTCTGCATGCTCATATGGAAGTCAGAGTTCAATATTGGGCATCTTCCTCAGCTGATCTGTTTTTTTGTTCCTTTTAAAATATTAGCATATTTTAAATTGAAATAAAATTACATCACTTTCCCCCTCTCTTTGTCCCCTTCAGCCTCTCCTAGGAACCCTCCCTCCACCTACTCTCATGCTCCCCTACTCTCAAGTTGATAGCCTCTTTTCCTTTTGTTCTTGCTGTTTCATATATATATATGCATTGTACGCATGTATGCATGTATGCATAAATATAACAATGCAGCCCGATGAGTCCATTTTTTGTTGTGTATGTGTGTGTGTGTGTGTATAAATGTGATTTCAGACATGCCCACTCGGCATTTGACAACCAATCAGAAGGCTCCTTCCTGGGAGAGGCTACTTTTCCTTCTCCTCGTGGTCATAGTGCCTATAGGGCCTACAGTTCTTTGCCTAGGGGTGGGGCTCTGAGAAAACTCCCCCCTCCTACATTAGCATGTCTATTGATGTTACCATTGTTCTGTCTCATTTATGCAGTCATTTCCAGGGTGGTTCCCTGACTGCTGAAGACACCACATCTTAGGACCCCAGGATTCGGGTGATTCAACCTGGATCTGACCAGAAAGCCTCCTTCCTGAAGGAGGAATCAGTCCAGTTTCAATGCTACTAGGAAATACTATGCCAGCTACCAAGGCAGGGAGGCAATCAAGCAGCCCTACCCATCTGCTACATCTATGAACTGTGACATCCTATCAAGATATTCATACCTCAAGTGGCACTCACAAATTGATGGTAATCAGCAGCTGGCTAATTGGACTTAAGATCCACTCAACAGAAAGGAAATTATGCCTGGTATTGGAAAATTAGCCAACTTCCCATAGTTAATGAGGTCTTGGGTCTTAGAAAAGAATCTACTACAATCACTTTGCTAGGCTGTCATAATTTCTTACTATATTGTAATTCTTATCTCTATATGCACAGATAATGTAGCTCCACCATTCAGAAGCAAATGGAGACCATGACAGGAAACTACAACTAAACACAATGCAGAGATCAAAGGATGGAGGGGTCCCAGCCTCAGCAGATGCATCTGCATCATAGCTTCTGCATCCGTGGATCACAGGACACTGAGGAAGAGAGGGTACTGCAAAAGGCAGAATACCAGAAAGTCTGCTGTTAAAGTGTCTCTTCTTATTTTCTCTTTTTATTTATTCTTCTTTCATACAACACACCCCAACCACATCATCCCTTCCCTCCACCCCTCCAAATCCCCCACCATCTCTCCTCTACCCTAGATCCACTGCTCTTCCATTTTCCTTCAGAAAATGGCAGTCCTCCCAGGAATATCAACTGAACACAGTTATAACAAGACTACACACAAACCCTCATAATCAAGGCTGGATGAGGCAATCCAGTAGGAGGGAAAGGATCCCAAGAACAGGCAGAAAAAAGTCAGAGATATTTCCACTCCCATTGCTAGGAGTCTAACAAAAACCCCAAACTAAACAAACACAGCATATCGGCAGAGGACCCGCTGACCCATGCGGGCTCCATGATTGCCACTCCAGCCTCTGTGAGCCCCTATGAGCCCTGCTTAGTTAATTCTGTGGGCCATGTTCTTCTGGTGTTCTTGACCTCTCTGGCCCCTAAAATTCTTCCTCCCCTTCTTCCATGGGGCTCCCTAAGTTCTGCATGATGTTAGGGTGTGGTTCTCTGGATCTGCTCCCGTCAGATGCTGGTGGAAGCCTCTCTGTGCCAAAAGAGCTAGAACGGATCCTAGGACTCTGGGCTATCCAGCTCCCAGTTCCTGGCCATCTAGGGTTGGCTCCTTGTGGCCTTGAGCCTCAAGTTACTGCTTGAGCCACTCTCAAAGCTCTGAGCCACTCTTGCCCCAGCACACCTAACAAGCAGGTCAGGTTGGGGGTAGAATGTTTTGTAGCTGGGTTGGTGTCCCAGTGTCACCACTGGATGCCTTGCCTGGTTACAGAAGATGGCTGGTTCGGGCTCCATATTCTCCATTACTAGGAGGCCTCACTAGGGTCACCCTCAGTGGTTTCAGGGAGTTTCCACTGCACTAGGTTTCCACACCTCTCCCCAAATGTCCCCTAATAACAGTCTTCTCTTCCCATGTTCGCTTTTCCCTTCCCTCCCTCCCCAACCTGATCCCTCTTGTTCCCATGCCCTCCATGCAGAAAATGTCTACTCTATTTCCCCATCTCAGGAAGATCTATGTGTCCTTTTTTAGAGCTCTCCTTATTACTTAGTCCTTCTGGATCTGTAGGTTGTAGCACAATTATCCTTTGTTTAGTGGGTAGTGTACATTTATAAGCAAGTGTGTTTCATGTTTGTCTTTCTGGGCTTCACTCGGGATGATTTTTTTCCCTAGCTTTATTCATTTGCCTGGAGATTTTGTAATATCATTTTTTAACTGCTGAGTAATACTCTGTTGTGGAAAGGTAACACATTTTCCTTACCCATTCCTCAAGTGGTCTCCTCTTAGTTTTTAAGACAGCATCTCTCACCGGGCGGTGGTGGCGCACTCCTTTAATCCCAGCACTTGGGAGGCAGAGGCAGGCGGATTTCTGAGTTCAAGGCCAGCCTAGTCTACAGAGTGAGTTCCAGGATAGCCAGGGCTATACAGAGAAACTCTGTCTCGAAAAACCAAAACCAAAAAAAAAAAAGACAGCATCGCTCACCACCTGAAGCTCAGAATGGCCACCATACTCCAAGGATCTATCTGTCTCCACCACCCTGCATACTTGGATCACACAGAAAAGTCCAGCCTTTTCATTGGTGTTAGGGATCCAAACTCAGGCCCTCATGCTTGCATGACAAGCATTTTATTGACTAAACCATCTCCCAAGCTCTTTTCTTTCTCCAATGAATGTCTTAGTAAGGTTTTCAGGAAAGTTGGGGAAGTGAAAAGTTTGGAGAGTTCTTGTATACACCAGGTACCGTTATCAGTGCTTTATAATAATAGAGCCACAGCATTTGTTAAACCAATGAAGCAAGGTCAACCTATTGTTATTAGCCAAAGCCAGTACTTTGCTGAGATTTTCTTAATTTTTATCCAGTGTCCTATTTCTTACTCACAGTCTCATGCTGTAGCCTCTTGTCCTGTCTCCTTAGAGACCTGTGTGTGGCTCTTGCTTTCCTGTCTTTTTAAGATCCTAACGGCTGTGTGGGACTCTTAGACATTTCTCAGTTTTAATGACCTCAACACCTAATCCGGTTCAGTCAAGCACTTTGTGAAATATTCATCAACTGGGACTTGTGTAACACTTTTCTCATGGCTCTCATGGCTGTGGGGTTTGGAGAGGTGACATTCTTGGGGCATTTTATCAAGTCGTAGCAATGGGATTGATGACTGCTGATACGACTTTACTGACCTCTGCCTGAGATAGAGGTTCCCAGCTTTTCTCCAGAGCAAGTTTCCATTTCCCTCCCCTGTCTCTTCTTATACACTTGGCAACGAAGCCATTATGCCCAGCTACACTTACGTGGAGACGTTTCCTCACTATGCCCAACTGCAAAATGTCTGTATTAGTCCAAAGAACAGAACCAAATGGACCACATACTTATATTCACAGAAAGAGATTCAGCATAGGGTGTCTGTGATTCCGTAGGCTGAGTGGGATAGTAGATCCAGGACCCAGAGACCCCAAATGAAGTCAAAGGCAATCTGCTGGATAATCTTCTCTTGCTTAGGACAGCCAAGCTTTTGCTTCTATTCTGGTTTCATCTAAATGAATGGATCCCATCCACATCTTAGAGGACAGTTTAGGTCATTCAAAGTCTACATATTCAAATGTTAACTTTACCCAGAAACGCCTTCCAAGGTGACATATAACACTGAAGTATCAGAGCAGTTGTATCTGTGATTTGGCACTCCTTCGTGCTGGGGCTCTGTGTCTTCCTACCACTTCTTTGCTTCCATCATCATTCATTTATAATAACACAGACCCATGAGTATTGAGTTCACACTTAGAGTTGTTCAATGCTACCACTGTATTTTGTGTCGTCCCATGGTTTTCTGGTGATTCCCATGTACTTTGTCATACTCCATGTGAACTTTTCAGTCCTTCCTTATTTATTTCTGGTACAACAAGGTGCTCTAGGATCATGTTTTGTTTTTAGACCGTTGTATTATGCATATTAATTATACAGAGTAAAGATTTCTTTATGACATTTTTTCATACACGTGTCTACTGTATTTTGATCACATTTGCTCCCCTTGACCCCATCTCCTTCCATGCTTGTCCCTTCCTCTTGCCTAATAATCATCCTTCTGTTGTCCTGTCTGTTTATTTTCATAAATTACACATATGATAGAAAGCATGTGATATTTTGTGGGAGTCTGGATTGCTTTGATTAGCATGATCTTCAGTTCTAACCATCTTCATAAAAGACATAATTTCATTTTTTGACACATAAACAAACTTCCATTCTATGCCACCTTTCTATCTCTGTTCATCTTTTGGTTGACATCTAGGCTGGCTCTATGTCTGAGCTATCACAAATAATGCATCAATAAGAAGAACGTGTAGGCACCTCTAAGGGATGCTGACTTAGAGTCACCTGCGTTCATGTCTAGGAGTTGTATAGTGAGTCACGTGGTAGTTCTGTTAGTAGGGGTTTTGTTTGTTTGTTTGTTTGTTTTCTTGCTTTGTTTTTTTTTGTTTGTTTTAAGAACCTTTATATTGATCTCCATAGTGGCTGCCTCAGCTTACACATCCATCAGCACTTAGTAGGTTCTTTTTCCTCTCATCCTCACTAGCATTTGTTGTCATTTGTTTCCTTGATGACAGCCATTCTGATTGGGTGAGATAGAATTTCAGTCTGATTTTAATTTGCATTTTCCAGATGGCTAAAGAAGTCGAACATCTTTTTAAAAAATATTTGTTGACTATTTGTGCTTTTCATTTTTGAGAACACTCTGTTCCATTCACTTGTCTACTTTTTGATTGGATGATTCAGGGGTGTTTAATCTGTTGAGTTCTTCTTATATTTTGGGTATTAGCCCTTATCAGATGAATTGCTTGTATTTAATAACCTCTTTGCCCTGCTGTTTCCTTTGCTATGCAGAGTTTTTTAATTTTGTGCAATCCCACTTGTCGATTCTTAATATCAGTTCCCAGGGTCATCATGTATATATCCTGCTGTAGTTCCTAGATTCATTCATTTCTTCAAGGACCCTCAGTCTTTTTTTTTTTTTTTTTTGAGAGTGATATACAAAAACTGGAATATGGAGCCAGAGAGAGATGGCTCAACAGCAAAAGTTTTTCATGCTCTTCCAGAGGACCTGAGTTTGGATTTCAGCACCTATGTAGGGGTCTAAACTGCCTATAATGCCAACTCCAGGGGATTTGACAATTTAATCTGGTCTCCCTCAATACTCATCCACATGTGACATGCAAACAGATACACACACACACACACACACACACACACACACACACAAATAAAAATACATAATTACATATAAATACAAATAGAATAAATATGCATACATACATATATGTATATATATGTATATGTATATATATACACACATATATATATATTTATTTTATGTGTGATGGTTTAATATGTTTGGCCCATGGGAAGTGGTACTATTAGTAGATGTGGGCTTGTTGGAGGAAGTTTGTCATTGTGAGGGATGGGCTTTGGTGTCTCCTCCTATGTTCAGATTCTGCCTAGTGTGGAAGAGACCCTCCTCCTGGCTGCCTTTGGAAGACAGTCCCCTTCTGCCTGCCTTTGGATCAAGATGTAGAACTCTCAGCTCCTTCTCCAGCACCATGTCTGCCTGGAAGCTGCCATTCTTCCCGCCATGATGACAATGGGCTGAATCTCTCAAACTGTAAGCCAGCCCCAATTTCATGTTGTCCTTTGTAAAGTTGCCTTGGTCATGATGTCTCTTCACAGCAATGAAAGCCTAAGACATTATATACATAACACATTAATATATAATCATATATTATAATATAATAAATACATAATATATTATATAATATATAATGTCTTAGTCATATATGTGTGTATGTATACATTTATTTATTATATATGTATGTATGTGTATAGGGTTTTCTGGAATTTTTTGAGGCAGGATTCCTCTGTGTAGCCCTGGCTGTTCTAGAACTTGCTCTGTAGATCAGGTTGGCCTCAAACTCAAAGATTTACCTGCCTCTGCCTCCCAAGCACTGAATTAAAGGTGTATAACAACACCATTCTGCTAAAAAATATTTTTAAAGGCAGAATCTGAGTACTGAATGGTACTTGGAGCTCCTTGTCATTATTTCTGGTTCTTTCTAGTTGACAGTGCAAAGAAGTGATTGCCCAGCAGTTCCCATGGAAGGCTGGTTGATCGCAGATCCCCAAGGATACAAAAGACTATTGTCCTCAAATCCTTACATAGAATATCATACTGTGCGTGTGCTATGCACAGACACCTTTATCCTGCCAATCATTTCTACATTACAATGTAAATGTTATGTAAATCTCATCCCCTATTGTTTGGACATAATAATGAGAAAAAAGTCTGTATATATTCAGTATAAACATGAGGTCTTCTAATTTTTTTTATTTAAAGTTATCTGAAGTCATGGTTGTAAAGCCCCAAAATGGTCAAATGCCTATTTGTTGTTAACTCTTGTGTGTGTGCATAGCTATAAATATTTATATATAGTAACATTAAATATGAGTTCACACTGATGTTTCTGACTCACACTGCCCACAGAGATTTCTGGTATCTTTTCTCCATTCCTTAACTTACAATAGTGAGCATCCTGGCTCCTGTGTCCATTATACATAAGTATCTACTTCCTGATAGTTTTACAATAAAATCAGTCAATTTTATGCTGAAAAAATATTATGCTCATTCAAAAAATATTATTTGCCTCTACTAAAAGAGATGCTATAATGTATCCTAATAAGTTCATAAGCAATTTAAATATTTCTTATCACTGGAAAATGGTACAGCAGAACACAGGAGACTAACAAGTGGATCAAGTTCAACTCTGATCTGTTCGTTTTACTCGATCTTCTGATTGTATGAAATTAGGACTCTGGATCCCCCCCTTCTCCCAGCATGTACAGATTTTCCTTCTCTGTGTTCTGGGGTTTTTTTTTTTTGTATCTACTATAGTTTTCAAAATTAATGTTTTCATTCAATTTTTAATCACTGTTTTAAAATAATTTTATAAAACTTGTTCTAAATTACTGTAGAAACTCAAAATATTATTTTAAAATATACTTTATTCACTTTACATTCCTATCACACCCCTCCTTCACACAGTCCCTTCCCCCATCTCCCCTTCCCTTCTCCTCAGAGAGAGTGGAGCCCCTTCCCCATCCTCCTACCCTGGCACATCAAGTCTCTCCAGGACTGGGTGCATCCTCACCCACTAAGGCCAGACAAGGCAGCCAAGTGAGGGGAAAGTATTCCACAGACAGGCAACTGCTTTAGGGATAGCCTCTAATCCAGTTGTTCCAAGACCCACATGTAGAACAAGCTGCACATCTGCTATGTAAGTGTGTGTGTGTGGGGGGCTAGGTCTAGCCCATGTATGCTCTAGAAGTTATCATTTTAAGATCATCTATTAAAATAGTACCTACACATGACAATATATAGTCACTTGAGTGTGTAATTTGAAAAAATTTTGTCACATGTTCACATGCATGAAACTACCTCCACAATCAAAATTAAGGCCAAGTTCTTCTTCCCAAGCATGTCCTCAGTGTTATGAACTTCTTTACAGTCAAGCACTGTTCCTCCATAATTACTGTCACCATAGATTGCTTTCAGCACAATAATTAAGAACACAAATCATGGGCTCAAGAGTTGGCTGAACGGTTAAGAGCACTGACTGTTCTTCCAGGGGACCCAGGCTCTATTTCTAGCAATCACATGGTGGCTAACAGGTGGGTAACAGTAATCATGGATCCGACACCTTCTTCTGGCATCGGTGGGCACTGCATACATGTGGTACACAGACATACAAGCAAACAAAATACCCATACACATAAAATAAATAAATCTGAAGAAGAGGGGTGGCTCAGTCTCCAAAGTACTTGTCAGACAAGTGTAAGAACCCTAGTCTGGATTCCCAGCACCATCATGAGAAGCCAGGCACAGCAGTGCATGCGTGTAATGCCAGTCCTGGGAAGGTACCAGGGCCTCGACCAGTCCGTTTAACCCAATCAGCAAGCTCAGAATTCAAAAAGTAAAGTGGAGCGTGGTACAGGAAATTACCCTATGTAGTCCAGTCCTTACAGGCACGTGCACACACATGGGCATATATACCAATACATACACAGGCATAGCCACACATGAATTCATTTTAAATGTATACCACAGCAAATAAGAGTACCAAAAAAAAAGATGTGGGAAAATACAGACCTTTCTTAGCTTAGTGGCAGCTGGTGCGAGCTTACCTGTGCCCTTATGGGGCAACACTGTAACACTAATGGTGCAGTCACCTAGACTGCCATGCCATCCTAAAAGTAAACTTTATAAAACACAGGTGGGATGACTAATTATCTACTTATTTCTAACCCTATTCAAAAGCATACGTTGAATTGACAGACCATGAGGACTTTTTATTTCATATTTCAAGAATCCTATTTCTAAAAGGAATCCTACCCTTATACTGCCTGGAGGGCTAGAGACCAGAGGCTGGGCAGTCCAGAGGACTAGCAAAAAGAAGAAAAAAAAAGTCAAAGAACTGGTTACTAATCACACCCTGCTATACTCATAGATGGGACCCTAGCATAATTGTCATCAGAGGCTTCGTCCAGAAACCGATGGGAGCAGATGCAGAGACCCACAGCCAAACGTTAGGCGGAGTTCAGAGAATCCTGTGGAAAAGGGGGGTGGAAAAGGATTGTAGGAGTCAGAGGTGTCAAGAAACCCCATAGAATCAACTAACCTGGGCTCACACGGGCTCACAGAGACCGAACCAATAATCATGGGTCTGGCCTAGGCTCTCTATATACATATTACGATTGTCTAAGTTGGTCTTTTGTGGGGCTCCTAACAATGGGAGTGAGGCCTGTCTCTGACCCCTGCCTGCTTTGGGGTCCCTTTTCCTCCCACTGGGTTGCCCCATCCAGCCTGTCTTCGTCAGGGTTTCTATTCCTGCACAAACATCATGACCAAGAAGCAAGTTGGGGAGGAAAGGGTTTATTCAGCTTACACTTCTACATTGCTGTTGATCACCAGAGGAAGTCAGGACTGGAACTCAAGCAGGTCAGGAAGCAGGAGCTGACTGACACAGAGCCCATGGAGGGGTGGTCCTTACTGGCTGGCTTCTCCTGGTTTGCTCAGCCTGCTCTCTTATAGAACCCAAGACTTGCAGCCCAGAGATGGCACCACCCACAAGGGCCCTACCCCCTTGATCACTAATTGAGAAAATGCCCCACAGCTGGGTCTCATGGAGGCACTTCCCCAACTGAAGCTCCCTTCTCTGTAATAACTGCAGCCTGTGTTAAGTTGACACACAAAACCAGCCAGTACACAGCCTTACTGTAAGGGGAGGTGCCTAGTCTTAGTGTGAGTTGATATGCATGTCTGGTTGATATTCCTACACTCTTCTGAAGGGAAACAAAGGAGGCGTGGATCTGGGGGAGAAGAGAGGTGGGCGAGGAAGGAGAAGAAGGTGGGAAACTGATCAGAATGTAATATATGAGAGAAAAATATTTTTTTTAAAAAAGAATCCTATTTCTAGGAGACTCTCTTGACTTTAAAAGGTCAATGGCATTAAGTACACAATATTGTGTGTGGGATGAGACTCAACCGCAGTGTGGGTCCAATCGGCATGGTCTTCTGAGGAGGAAATGTCATTCACCACCCACACGCTGAGGAAATTTGAGGCCTGGACAGGGCTGTCAGTTTAGTACAGCTGACTCTCAGGCTGCAGTTAAGCATCTTTTTTCCAGGCATGTGTGTAAATGTTATCCCTGAGAGTGTAGCTACTGGTGGTATGGCCCAAAGAGCTGAAGCCTAAACACAAAACTGATTCTAATACAAAAGAGTCACTGCCCTCACCTTGAGAAACATAAACCTGAGGTTTTATTTATTTTACTTCTTAATATAAATGGTTAAAAAGTTAGTCATTTTATTTATGTGACCCTTTTGCCTCGTGTATGTGTGTGTACTGCATGTAGGCCTGCTGTCCACTGAGGTCTGAAGAGTGTGTTAGATCCCCTGGAACTGGAGTTTGTAAATGGTTGTGACCCACCATGTGGGTGCTGGCAATCCTCTACAGAAGCAACAACTCACTCTTAACTACTGAGTTGCTTCTCCAGCCCTAAGCCTGAGGTCCTTTTAAAGGCCTCTTTCAATTTTTAAATGAATAAGGGATTTCAGTCCTGACTTTCTTGAAACTGGAATTACTTTTTCAGATGTGTTATGGAAGTAGGTCAAAGGGTTTCTAACAGGTGCTTCCTCTGCTGATGAGACGCTAAAAGAATCCTTGTCCAGCTGTGTGAGCATCCCTTACACCAGGCCTGGGCAAAAAAAAAAAAAAAAGGTTGACACACTCCGGAGAGGAGAAATCTGGAGTCTCAGGATAGGTCTTCAAAGGGAATCCAATCTAACATGTCTCTGCTAATTCTCACACTGCCATTCAGAAAGTGACCTTCCTTCTGCTATCTTCTCTCTCTCCACCATGCCAAAGCAAGTGGGACAACAGAGCAAAAAGTGAGAGGGAGAAGCAACTTGTTTCCCAGAATACCATGGAGGAGCCCTCTGTGCATGACCCAGCACCAAGTTCAAAGGGCAGGAAACGACCCCCAGCCTATGGTCAGCTAGCTGTTGTTTTTTGTGGACTCATTCTCTGCAGGAGGGTCTGGCCTCCAGCCTGGGAAGAAGTCATGGCCACTTCTGAATAAC